>JAVXUP010003500.1:0-65418 GCA_033070095.1 Escallonia herrerae | reverse complement strand
CCAAATGGTTGTCATCTCCGCGGCCATCACCACCCCAGTTATTGTTGTCGTTATTGTCCCTGCTGTGGTCGTTGTAGGAATTGCTCCTGTCGCTGAAGTCCACACTAAGCTGCCAAAGTGGTGCTGCATTCACGAGCGATAGAAATGTTGTGTTTGGATTGAGATACTCCGACATCACTTTCCGCTTCTCTTTTGGCTGAGGTACTTCTGACACTGCTTGTAGCTTCACAGTGGAGGTGGATGTGCTGACTAGAGGCGTATTTGCTAGTGGAGATGAAGTTCTGAAAAGGAAAAAAACTAGTTAGTGGTTTTATGCGATGATTATGACCAAGTTGAGAATTTCTCGATTTCCTCCTTGAAATATTTGTTAGAAATTTAGAGAATCGTCTTCAATATCGTTACTTGCTTGTTTGCAATACAGACAGAATAGCAAGTTTTAAATGGTTATGTACAGAGTACTGAAGCTTTTGACTTCGAGAATGCAAACTATAAACTACATACCTTTCAAGACTTGGTGATTGGAAGGCTCTCAAGCTCTGGGAAGCATAATAATTACCATCCAATAGAGAACTTGACTGCTCTTGACTAGAGTGGACATAATTAACCGGTAGAGTTACATCTTTCAGGTTGTTCTAACAATGAAATAGAGAATTATCAAAGAAGACTTTGAGATAAAAATTCAAGAGATATTATTATTGAGGTTGACTGAACTTGAAATAACTCTCGTACAAGGTGTTGTTATGTTCTCCTAGGGTCATATTATCCTTTGAGAACATCAGATACATGTGCACCAAGACAGTTACCATGTATCCCCTCCTTAAGAATACCCCATGGTACGGGGGAATGTTGCATGAGATGAGAGGCCAACTTTACTCATTCTCAGATTCTTAAACGCAGTTGACTAGCCGCTAGATGTTAAACCATACAATCCGATAAAAGTTGTTATCTGCTTTTTCAGCTGGCCCTCGTTCCTCATGGGGAAGTGCCCTTGAAGATTCACCTGATTCTGAGGAAGGCCCTTCAAGGTGTTTTGGGCTATTTTTAGAGCTCCCATTCGCCGTAGTCTTCGCCACCATGTAAGCTCAGAAGCTTATAGGGGCTAGGGGTGAGCACAGTTCGGTTGGTTCGGTTTGGAGGTTGAATACCAAACCGAACCGTAGTTGAACGGTTCGGTTCCAACGGTTTGATTTCTGCGGATTGAACGAATCGTTTAGACGGTTTGGGCTAAACTCAATTTTGAACAAGTTTAAGACCAAAAATTAATAACTTATACATACTAATGAGCTTAAAAAATTAAATTTTTTATCATAATTAATAACACTTAATGAGATGTAGGCAGCGAGTGAAAAATGTGTAATACGTCAAGAGATTTAGGGTTTATCTCATTTTATATGAGTAGTTAGATAATTAAGGTTAGTAAAAAATAACTTGGATTAGGTAACTATATAAATATGTTAAATTATATACATTTGGTTTGGTTTATGCGGTTTCAAAAAAATTCGAACTGAACCGAATGCACGGTTTGGAAAAAAAAAACTAAACTGATTGATTTTTAGATCGGTTTGAAATATACGGATCGGTTGGTTAGGTTTTCACGGTTGGATCGGTTTAACGATTTAAATGATCACCCCTAATAGGGACTATTTCTTTTTATTTTATTTTATGGGTACACAGAACAATAATAAAGATAATGTGTATAAGTTGTGTATCCTGCGTATCACTTACCATGGTTGGCGTGTTCCCCATTGCTCCTGGCTGTGGATTTAGCAAGGTGGGTGGGGATTGATCATAAACCACTGAGGGTTGCTGCCAAGATTTTTGAAACGTTTTGTTGGAACTGATAAGTCATTAGGCAGAAGGGGTTATGATTTGCTAAAGATTTGTTCATCGGAAAAACGGAACCTGTGATTGGATATTCGCTTGTAAGTTAGCTTCTGATGAAGTTCCTGACGTGTGCATGGTTGGCAAGCTTGTCATGGGAGCATTTGATGTCCCTGGTGCTTGATTAGCTGATGTTCCTTTTGCTTCATCAAGAAGTTGAAATATGCCCTTGCGAACCCTGGAACTGCCGATAGGATTTTGGTTAGTTGTTTCTACATAAGAAATCTTTTGAATATAGTACTCCGTATTAAAGAAAAGTTGCTTATACATATCACATTGCATGGTGGTGGCGGTGGAGGTGGTAATGGTGATGATCAGAGAAACAATAACTTGGTTTAAACAAATTAGATTCAACGTTCTTAAGTGGATCGAACAATAAAAGAAAGCAAAGTGTATCAGGTATCTCAATTTTTGTTGAATAAGATGCGACTAAGAAAATTTTCCAACTTAGGTGCTAGGTACTAAGCAAAGAAAATGGTGATACTTTAGGGTATTGCTATCTGTTAATTAATCATGATTAACGACTTGTAACATATTGGGAGATGGAAAGTCTAAATATTATGACAGGTTCCTGTTTCAGAACTCATTGTCGCTAAAGTTGTATTAGTGACAAAACTTTTTATCTGTTACCGACAAAAATGACACGTATATGTATGCATTTGGACATGCCTGTTACGGACACTACAAAAGGTAAACCTGTATGGACTGATCCAGGGATCAAGGTGCCATAGAAGCTGCCCAGCAGAAGGGTTTTCTTCTGGCATTTTAGTGAACTCCTTCCCGTTTGAGTTGTGCGAATACAGCATGCCACCTGGGTTGCTCATCTCCATGCTATTCCTCTGGTCAGTATCAGGAAAGAGAACACTTATGTACTGACTTTTTTAACAGAAGTAATTAATCTTCTTAAAAGAGATTTGGCAATTATTATAACTGAACTTTGTTTTACGCTCTCACCTCGGCATTTATGGGTACCTGAAAGCTCTGCTGCCTTTGCATGCGAGAGTTGCTACCAGACAAATCGTTCTGAACAATCAAACGTTTAGAGGTAATCATCACCAAGAAGAAAGAGGTATGTCAGGTCTAACGAAAATAGCTAGAGCCTAGAGATGTTCTGACAACTTTGCTAGATATGCTAGCCATATATACGGAGTAATTAGCTACCAGTACGTAAGTGTAGCGGAAATAGAACACACTTTTCTAGCCATGACTCTGACCAAGGATTGTTTCAGGTTCCTCTCGCACCATGAAAGTTGGTGCAAAGACGGCTCTTGTGCGGGGCCTGGTTCATAGTCCCTGTGAGGAAGGAGCAAAGCAGATCATAAATAGGGACCATGCATCAAGCCATGTTCTGCACTTCTATTTAGCTTACCGGAGATCCGCTTCAAGAATCTGTAACTCAAGTGTTCTCTTCTTGATTTGTAGTTCGAGATTCTACGTACAGTCAAAACCCAACCAAGGCAATTGATCAGACCCAGGTGCATAAAAACAGATGTGTCGCTACACTATAGAGAACTTTTCTGTGACAATTAACAAAGAATTTTTTTATTTTGATCTTACATGCTGTAATCGTTAAGGATAAAGAGATCATTTTGTTTTAGATTTACAACCCTAATTGTTTTTGCTTTCTCCCACAACCGTCGCCACCATCCCCCAACTGTCACCACCATTCTCCATGTTATAAAAAGTATAACTTCGTATATACTTGTACAGAAAATAAGGAAGTACGAAAATACTGAAATGTAGTTTACTAAACAGAACAAACAGTATTAACGATTAAAATTAACTCACAGCAAAATCAGATAAACAGCAATGGAGAACCGAGGCGTGAATTTGATTCACTGTCCTTAAGACTTTATTCGTCCTGCAACGGTGCTAACGGTCTCCTGACGAAAAGCCTCCCAGGATACAACGGTAGTACGTCTGGAAATAGGAGCACTCCAAATTTGCAGACCCGGCGAATCAAAACTACTGGAGGGTGCAACTCTTCACAGAAAAACTGTTAAGCTGGAAAGGTCACAACTTTCCGGAAAAGAAAATAAATAAATAAACTTTATTTATTTAAAATATTTGTCCCAAAAAGATTAAAGCCTGATGGGCCCAAGCCACGGACCGGACCGGGACGGGGCGGGGCGGGCGCGCGCGCGTGGTGGACCTTAGGTCAACCTAGGTCCTCCCTCCTTACAAAACATGGGTACCCCCAAGGGGCCCAACCCTTAGCTCAAGGCTAAGCCTTATAAGGAGATAACTTGGCTTTATCTCTTCAATGTGGGATACTCTTTTCCCTTTAAGGTGAACCACCAACTTTAACTTCAATTTTCTCATTCAACTCTCATCGTTTTAAACATGTGAATATACCACGATCATCTAATCCAATAGAGGAACATGAATCAATTTGTTCTTAACCAAAATATAGTTTGGAACCAATTTAAAAATTGAGTCAAAGTTGCTTCTCCACAATGGGTTTAAAACCCCAATACCAACAATCCCCCACATGAATAGAAAATTGACTGGACACTATACGCAAAGAAACACTGACACAAGAAAGAGTTCTTTAGAACGACACTGCATCGGGATAGGTAGCCGATGGCCTTGAACCTTCCCTAGTGAGAACTATCGGATTTACTGGTTAACCAGTGAACGTGATGTCTTGAACTGTTCAACCTTTAGTGTAAACCAAGACAATAGAACTTCACACAGTACCGCTCAAACATTGTTTTGAGGTTCTCATTGTTGTGTTCATTTTGGCCCTGAATAGCTCCTGGTTTTCATGAGTACTCTCTGAGAATTTAGCCTTACAATTCTCATAGAAGCGGCCCACTTCTTACTCACATAGGTGACTTCTTATTAAGAGGTTCCTACTGCACCCCCACTTGGATTTCCAAGATATAAGAGTCATTAAAAGCATAGCTTAACCTAACCTTTTGTAGGTTCCACTGTCTTCTCATCATAGGAATGGATATGAGGTTTTTAACCCCTCACAGTGCTCCATCTGAGTCACATTTACATAATTCGGTTTTCCCTTTGAACCTAGATCTTGGGATCTCCAGTCAGCTAGGTAGGGTTTCCATTATGGTAACTCTTTAGTTCATAGGCTTAAGACACATTCTCCTCGATGACGTATTTACTTTCTCTCTAGTTAAAGCTTTTGTTAACGGATCCGCAATATTATCCTTTGACTTCACGTAGTCAATAGAGATAATTCCACTAGAAAGTAATTCTTTAACGGTATTGTGTCTGCGACGTATGTGTCTAGACTTACCGTTATACATACTGCTTTGTGCTCTTCCAATTGCAGATTGACTATCACAATGTATGCATATTGGTGGCACGGGTTTAGGCCAATTTGGAATATCCTCCAAGAAATTACGAAGCCACTCCGCTTCTTCTCCTGCTTTATCTAAAGCAATGAATTCAGATTCCATAGTGGATCTGGCAATACATGTCTGTTTAGAGGATTTCTAAGAAATAGCTGCTCCTCCTAATGTAAACACATATCCACTTGTGGACTTTGTTTCATTAGAATCTGATATCCAGTTGGCATCACTGTATCCTTCTAATACACCTGGATATCTTGAATAATGCAGACCAAAGTTTAAGATATATTTTAAGTACCTTAAAACTCTTACAATAGCTATCCAGTGATTCTTTCCCGGATTGCTAGTATATCTGCTCAACTTACTGACAGCATATGCTATATCGGGTCTTGTGCAATTCATGATATACATTAGACTACCAATTACACGCGAATACTCTAATTGAGATATTCCTTCACCAGTATTCTTTGTTAGATGTAAATTTACATCTAGGGGTGTCTTAACCGGACTATCATCGTAATTTTTAAATTTGTCAAGCACTTTCTCAATATAGTGAAATTGTGACAAGACTAGTCCATTTGATGTTTTGGTAATTTTCATACCAAGTATAACATCAGCTACACCCATATCTTTCATCTCAAACTTACTGGTCAACATTTTCTTTGTAGCCTTAATGAACTCATTATTGCTCCCGATAATGAGCATGTCATCCACATAAAGGCAAACAATGACATATCCATTTTCCGTACCTTTAACATAGACACATTTATCACATTCGTTGATTCTAAAGCCATTTTCAATCATGACTTTATCAAACTTTTCATGCCATTGTTTCGGAGCCTGTTTTAGTCCATAAAGTGACTTGACAAGCTTGCACACCTTCCTCTTATGATTAGGAGCTACAAACCCCTCGGGTTGCTCTATATAGATCTCTTCATTTAGATCTCCATTTAGGAAGGCTGTTTTCACATCCATTTGGTGTATCTCAAGATTATTAATAGCTGCAATAGCTATCAATATTCGAATGGATGTTATTCTTGTAACTGGTGAATATGTATCGAAATAATCAAGCCCTTCCTTTTGTCTATATCCCTTGACAACCAATCGGGCCTTGTATTTTTCGATCGTTCCATCAGCTTTCATCTTTCTCTTGAAAATCCATTTACACCCTAATGGTTTATTTCCAGGAGGAAGATCCATCAGTTCCCACGTATGATTTTGCATGATGGATTCAATTTCACTGTTAACAGCCTCTTTCCAATGAGGAGCTTCGGGACTCGACATTGCTTCACTGTAAGTACGAAGCTCATTTTCTAATAAATATGTTAGAAAATCAGGACCAAACGATGTAGACATTCTAGCTCTCTTGCTACGTCTTGGCTCATCTTCCTCTTGTGAGGGATCTTGGTCCATACTAGTTCTTTCTAAAGAATTCTGTTCTTGTGCAACTTTATACGGAAACACATCTTCGAAGAAATGTGCATTCCGTGTCTCCATTATGGTGTTGACGTGTATGTCGTCAATTTCAGATTTATGCACTAAGAACCGATATGCCGAGCTATGGCTTGCATATCCAATGAAAATCCTATCAACCGTTTTAGGCCCTATTTTGACCATTTTAGGTGGTGGGATTGCTACCTTTGCTAGACACCCCCACACTTTAAGATATTTAAAGGAAGGAGGACGACCTTTCCATAGCTCATAAGGTGTCTTTTGCAGTTTCTTGTGAGGTACTTTATTAAGTATATGATTTGCAGTTAAGACCGCTTCCCCCCACAAGTTATCCGGTAGTCCAGAATTTATCAACAAAGCATTCATCATTTCCTTTAAAGTATATTTTTTCTGCTCAGCAATTCCATTTGACTGAGGCGCATATGGTGCCGTGGTCTCATGAATGATACCGTGATCGGCACAAAATTTTGCAAGAGGGAAAACATATTCTCCACCTCTATCACTTCTTAGTACTTTGACTTTCTTGCTAAGTTGATTTTCAACCTCAATTTTATATTGCATAAATGCTTCCAAGGCTTCATCCTTGCTTCTAAGCAAATATACATAACAAAATCTAGTACAATCATCAATAAAAGTAATAAAATACCTTTTTCCTCCTCTAGATTGTACCACCTTTAAGTCACATATGTCACTATGAATTAGACTTAAAGGTTCCGTATTTCTTTCAATTGACTTGAAAGACGTTCTTGCCATTTTAGCTTCAACACAAATTTCACATGCATTATGTGAGTCAAAATTCATTTTAGGCAAAAATCCATTTTTCACTAGCTTTTGTATGGAACCATAATTTACATGACCTAATCTACGATGCCATAAATTAGGAGATTCCAACAAGTAAGCAGAAGAAATATTTTTATTCATATCGGAATTCGGTACAGCTTTAGGCACGATGGTCATTACATTTAACTTAAACAGACCATCACATAAGTACCCTTTTCCTACAAACATCCCACTTTTAGTGAGTACAAATTTATCACTCTCAAACACTAGCTTGAAACCATTCTTACTCAACAATGAGCCTGACACTAGATTCTTTCGAATGTCTGGCACATGAAGCACATTGTTGAGACTCAATTCCTTGCCGGATGTCATCTTTAAGACCACCTTGCCCATCCCTTGCACCTTTGAAGAGGAAGAGTTTCCCATGAACAGATTCTCACTGTTGGCGCTCTCATATGTAGTAAACATACTTCGTTCGGAGCACACATGTCGAGTAGCACCCGTGTCTACCCACCACTGTTTGGGATTTCCAACCAAGTTGACTTCGGATACCACCGCAGATAGATTCAAATCTGTCACGTCCTCGGTTATTTTGGTAACTTCCGTCACATTGGCTTGAGAATGCTTTCCTTTCTTTCCTTTGTTCTTGCGACTGTAGCAATCCTTAGCTCGATGACCTGGCTTGTCGCACACATAGCAATTCTCACTGAACTTCCTCTTTTTATCACCGCCCTTGGAATTTGAGCCGCTTGCTCCACTTGGACCATCTGATTCGGAAATTTTCCTCCTCTTTGACGGACCTTGCTCGACCACATTTGCCTTGGCTTCTTGATGATAATTACCGGCCTTTTTCTCGGACTGGCGATTATCCTCCTCAATCCTCAATCTGACTATCAAGTCTTCAAGCTTCATTTCCTTGCGCTTATGCTTCAAATAGTTCTTGAAATCTTTCCAAGTAGGTGGCAATTTTTCAATTAACGCAGCCACTTGAAAAGATTCTCCAAGTACCATTCCTTCCGCATGAATATCATGCAAAATTAGCTGAAACTCTTGGACTTGACTAATCACAGTCTTGGAATCCACCATCTTGAAATCAAGGAATTTGCCGACTACAAATTTCTTTGAGCCGGCATCTTCCGTTTTGTATTTCCTCTCCAAGGATTCCCACAATGCTTTCGCATTGACCATTGGACTGTATACGTTATACAACGCATTGTCCAATCCATTGAGGATGTAGTTCTTGCACAAAAAATCTGAATGCTTCCAAGCATCCACGGCAGCCACTGTTTGCCGGTCAGGATTTTCACCAAGATCTGGTGCATCCTCTTGCAAGAACCTTGCCAAGTTCAAGGTGGTAAGATAGAACAACATTTTCTGTTGCCATCTCTTAAAATCTTTTCCGTTGAACTTTTCCGGTCTTTCACCAAGTCCAACGGAACCATGAGCAGGTGCAACGTAAGGTGTCGCATACACAGTCCCACTGCTGGGATGAACCGGTCCACTTTCCGGAATGGTTTCGCTAGTAGCCATTGTTATATCTATCAACAGAATATAACAACAATTAATAAACAGTCCAGTCTATCACAAAAGTATAAAACAGAGTCTAGAATCACTAAAATTAAATTCAGAATCTGAAAATAATTTTAGTATAGATTGACATAATCAAATATGAAAACGAATTTGAAAACACTGTTTTGAAAATACTGTTTCTACACATGCAACACAAAGTGCGCGGAATAAATTCTTAAGATTGTTATAAAAAGTATAACTTCGTGTATACTTGTGCAGAAAACAAGGAAGTACGAAAATACTGAAATATAGTTTACTAAACAGAACAAACAGTATTAACGATTAAAATTAACTCACAGCAAAATCAGATAAACAGCAATGGAGAACCGAGGCGTGAATTTGATTCACTGTCCTTAAGACTTTATTCGTCCCACAACGGTGCTAACGGTCTCCTGACGAAAAGCCTCCCAGGATACAACGGTAGTACGTCTAAAAATAGGAGTACTCCAAATTTGCAGACCCGGCGAACCAAAACTATGGCACAGAACTCTTTCGGACACAGGAACGAGACAACAGAAATATTGCAGAAGAATTATTTCGGGATGAAGTGGTTAATCCTTTTCAACTTCTGAAAAACTGACTCGTTTTTATACACAGAGTATTCACTGGGGGGTGCAACTCTTCACAGAAAAACTGTTAAGCTGGAAAGGTCACAACTTTCCAGAAAAGAAAATAAATAAATAAATTTTATTTATTTAAAATATTTGTCCCAAAAAGATTAAAGCCTGATGGGCCCAAGCCACGGCCACGGACACACGGGTACCCCCAAGGGGCCCAACCCTTAGCTCAAGGCTAAGCCTTATAAGGAGATAACTTGGCTTTATCTCTTCAATGTGGGATACTCTTTTCCCTTCAAGGTGAACCACCAACTTTAACTTCAATTTTCTCATTCACCTCTCATTCGTTTTAAACATGTGAATATACCACGATCATCTAATCCAATAGAGGAACATGAATCAATTTGTTCTTAACCAAAATATGATTTGGAACCAATTTAAAAATTGAGTCAAAGTTGCTTCTCCACAATGGGTTTAAAACCCCAATACCAACACTCCAGCCGTTACCAAAATCACGTCGGTAAAGCAACAAGAGTTGCTAGATTATACTGCCTCCCCACTTCCCCTATGGTCCTTAAATTCTGCCGGCGATTCGCGATATAGCAGCAGTGGTTTGTCACTGTGGTGGTGGTTGGCTGCGATCGTGAGGACTGTGATGGTGGTTGGGGCGACCAATGGGGGGCTGCCGTGATGGGTGGGGCTATGATGTGGTAGTGATGGGATACGGTGGTGGGTGCCGGGTGAACCCACAGTGGTGGTGGTTTGCGTGGTCGGCAGTGGAAGTGGCCGCCTTCCGAACTTTCCATAACTAAACCATTTATTGATATAAATCCAAGGAAAAAAAAGTTAGTAGGAAAAGTCTGCAATCGGAACATAATCTAGTTTCCAATTGGAGATAGAGGTAGGTAGGAAAATGATAGTGCAGAGAAAAGCTTAGCTTAGTCTTAGCTATGTGCAGAAAAGGCTGGCGGTATGTCCACATTATTTCTTCTTTATTGTTAGTGCATTCCAACTTAGTACTCATTAAAAGAGTAATACGCCTTATTTGTTAGGTTTTTCTAGTTTCAGTTCTGAATCACATTTGCTGCTTTTGAAAACGCGCTTGGAAAAGTTTCTCTTTTTTTCTTTTCTCCAAACGCCTTTTTTTTGTTTTTGCTAGTTGTCAAGACTTGTCTTCTCATCGATCAACATGAACAACATTATTTGAATCATAAACTTTTCTGCACAGTTTGTCACTTTTATCGATTCATCAATCACACAAGAATCCATAATCACACTACGATAAATGATTACTTACTTCAATTCTAGGATTGGTAGAGATCCCCGAATGGGTTGGAGCGCATAATGTTGCAAGCATCATACAAATGCACTTTGTTAGAAAACATTGAATTTTATGAGAGAATTCAAAAAAAAAAAAGAGATTAAAAGTCTAGACATTGTAACACATCCCAGACTAAAAAGAAAACTTACATTTGTGGTAATACAAAAGAGAGATAGGAAAACTAATTTATGGCAAGCCCTCGTTTTGAACGCTATAGAACAGCTATTTGTTTTTCTATTAAAGTGATGGAGATGAGAAGATTATTCTTAAAGTGCAAGGCTAAAATTAGGAGTTTACTTTTACGTACTATAGTGGAGAGCAAGCAGAGAAAAACAATAATAATACAGTTGATTTCCTACCTAGATTAGCAAGTACTTGCAAGAACCTGAGAGATTAGTGTGACTTTAGTGAACGACTTCTGTGTTTAGGTGGTGGTGGATTGGGGGGACGCTTTAGTAAAGAGTTGACTTTCCGAAACCTTACTTTAAATGCCAGATGCAGAAATAATGACAAGTAAAATGATATCTGATTTCATGCAAATAATTTCACAAAGTATCTGAGCTATGGGATTATTGTATGTTCCGATAATTAAAATAACGACAAAATAAATACTAACCAAAGAAGCCTCCTTCAAAACTAGATGAAATCAATTGATATTTTCTTTACTTGAGATAACCTAAAAATTCATCCGAAGTACGTTTGCAAGATTTCAAACTACTGATCTTGATCATTTAAAATGGTTAGATGGAGAGGGCAAGTGTAACATAAGCAGGGTAAATGGTGATAGGTGATTTTATCATAATACTAAATGGTTGAACCAGTGATGCGAAACCACATCTACATTTAAATAACAGTTTTCAAGATTAACAGTATTTTAGCGAAGAAAAAATTTCTACTAGAAAAATTGTGATGTACTAGTTAAAATCACTTGTTTAATCAAACCAAATAGTAACTTTTGATAATGAAGTTTGTGTATGCGGGCGCATTGTTGCGTCCTTGCTCGTCCTACACCTACAATGTTTGTTATGACTATAAGAACACTGGTTAAAAAAAAATTTGACAGAGAGGGAGGGAGGGAGGGAGAGAGAGAGAGAGAACTGTTTATTTAGATAGTGTGACTTGCCGCTGTCACCCTTAATGTGGTCAAGTCGCCGCAGCTTCTGCTGCTTCTCCTGCATGCACACGTTACATATATGTTCTCAGCTAACGCGACGAATCCCGAGAAAATTGCAGCAAAACTGCAACAAAAGTACCTGAACATTCTTTATATGGCTATTCAGTATTTCACCATCCAGGGCAAGTTTTTCATCATCACCGTGTCAGTCCATTCCCACCAGTCGCAAGAGTCCCACATCAAAGTAAAAGAAATAAATAGAATCATTATTAGACTGGTGATCGGAATATAAGATTTACCAAAGAAATGAAGAGGTGGAAGATGATGTTCATACTTCAATCTTCTATGTGCAGGCAGATTTACGTAACGGGAAAGCACGTCTTCAATCCTGCATAGCCTTGGAACTCAACAAAACTCACTGGAAGATTGAAAAGCAGTGATATACAAAGATGCACAGACTCGTGAAGTAACCTTCTTTTGTTACAAAACTTGCTGATGCGACCAGAGGGGGAAAATGCGATGAAGGCAACATCAACGTCGCAGCAGACTGAGATTTCTTGAGCTTTTTTCATCAGGCTGCTACGACGCTTGGAGAATGTTACTTGACATTTAGTAATGTCCTCTATTTTCTTGATTTCGATCTTTCGACCCATGTATGTGTGTAAATGCTAGACAGAGGGTGAAGGAGCGAAGACAAGCTACTCTCAGAGTTGCATGGCTACAGGGAAGGAGGTATAAGATGGACTTTTAGTCGACCATGCCAACTTATAAGGCATGAGAGGCATGTGGGGCATAACAATTTGAGTTAATTACGCCATTGATCATTGAACTATTAGACAAATTTTATTTTGACCACTGAATATCAATTTGTGTCAAAGTGACCACTGAACACTTCAATTACGCTCAATTAAGTCAATCTGTAAGATTTTGTCAAATCTAAGTCCGTTAAGTCGTTTAATTTAGGGGTAAATCCGTCCCTCAATAAATTTCTCTCTCACTCTGTCTCTCTCTGCGCAAATTTCGATGGTCTCGGAGGCGAAGACTGGGGCTCTCTTACCTCGGAGACACGCTTTTCTGGCGACCCAAGCGCCAGCAAAAACCTGTACAATGGCAAACCCATGAAGATCCAAGAAAAGGGACTCCTGGGAGATTCCAGAGGATCAAGCGATCCTCCGTTCACGACGACGGAGGTGAAGATAAAGATCACGAAGAAGCAGTTGGAGGAGCTTCTGGGCAAGATTGGCGTAAAGGGGCTGTCGGTGCAGCAGGTGCTAGCCCAACTGATGAGTGCTGGTGATGGGTACGAGGCACATCAAAGGTCCTGGAGGCCGGCGTTACAGAGTATACCGGAGGTTTAATAGATCGGCTTGATCCGTACATAACGCCTCCTTCATCATCGCATGTTCCTGTGTATAGCCCAACTTCATCCATAGGCTTTGTGCCACCGCTGAACTCACTAAAGATCTGGCGTAGTGGCTTTCTAACAACATTACCCATAACATTCAATCTTCCTCTGTGAGACATTCCAATGGTCTCAACCCCAAGATCTGCCGACCGATCAAACATCGCTTTCATGCCAGGAATCAAGGTCTCACAACCTTCAAGGGACCTCTTGGCTGCAGTCCACTTTGTGGCCAAAAAGTTCTCAAACTGAGTACTCCACATATGCCTGTCAAGAATAACCTCGCAACGCTGCCGATTGTATTGCATCGACGTCGGAGTCTCAATCTTCTCTCTCAAACAATTACACTTCTCACGATCAGCAATGTGCATGTACTCATTACAAATGCTTCCGCAATAAGCCTGCTCAAGCTGGGTCAATATTGCTCTAAGGGTCTCTGCATAGGACGATTCTCAGATAAAAACCCAGACATCCTCCCCACACCCAGGAAGAATTCACAATCAAGATCAGCTTCAGTGAACCAATAAAGAGCAGGGTCTAAATCATCAGGAATCTCTCTTTCTTCCAAACCCAGAGGGTCCAACTTGGCTTTCATGTGACCATTAACCTGGTAAGCTCTCACGTCGTTCTTCAAGCTCTCGCCAACCACCGCCTCCGCCACCTCTCCACCAGGCGCCGTCCCGACGAAGGAGGAATCTCCATCGATCTGCTCAACCTTTCGATCTCCAACGACATCTCTCCCACCCCTCTTTGAAAGTGAGATTTCAAACTTGGAAAGGGAGATCACTGGTCAATGGCATAAGTGAGCAATGGAGGCAGAAAAATTGGAGAAGAAAAAGAAGAAGAAAAAGAAGTAAATTGATGTCCAGGAAAATTGATGTGTTTACCACTCACTAAAGGGAATTAACGGGACGCCGGTAGGCTCAATTCAACGGAATAACCTTATTTGGACAAAATTAAAATATCAATGGTCACTTTGACACAATTTGATGTCCAGTGGTCAAAATAAAATTTGCCTATAAGTTCAATGGTCAATGACGTAATTAACTCTAACAATTTATACGTGTAAGGACATGCACCAGAGTGGAAGTGTGAAAGTGATAAAGTCTAGATAAAGTGAGAGAGCGAGAGCGTGCTCTCGAAGCAAAAGCACTTCTTTAAGGGTTTAGTGACGGCAATCGTTTTGATGTTCAATTTCATTGTGATATTTTTCTGGCCTTGGGATTAAATGGTATGCACAGAATAGGATCTCCTTTGAAAATTGTGGGAGAAGACCCAAACGTGGCGTGGAGTCTTTGTTCTATAGCTCAGGTCAAAGGGTTCTCAGATACCTGGCTTTAATGTACCTATCCACGTGAAATCTTCTTCAGATTATTCCTTCTTCGACTGTGTTGACTATATTCGATTACATTTTCTTTTCAACTTCTATATACTATTAAAGTGGAGCTAAACTGTACTAGTTTTTCTTTCTTTCACACTTTGATTTTTATAGTTACAGCATACGTGTTCATAGTATATCTATTATTTGTATCTATATTATTTATACTATTTATAAACGGAATAGCTAAGTAAGTACAACACCACCTTTAACGTTACATAATTATATATTCAGAATAATGACACTCAACATGTTGATACAAAAAAAATTATGATATTCCTTACTTCAATTTGCAAATACATCATTTGTCCCACGTTAACTAGTATATGCTAGCCCGAAAACTAATGTCAAGCATGGGACAGTCTTATTAATTAATAGCTATCTACTTTAGAAGCGTTGAATTGCATAATAAAATCTAATTACACAATTTATAACTTTATGGTTATTTCATCAAAGATTGACACCCTATTTTTAAATTTGAACCTCCTTTTAGTAAATAAGGTGAACCTTGTGGTGAAATACCAATAAGTAATGTCCTTCGCTATCCATGTTTTGGACACCATATAGAGGAACAAATCTTAGAGGTTGTTTTGTACACGAAAAAAGAAAAATAGGTAGAGTCCACTGATAAATATGTTCGGAGAATATGTTTGTTTAATTTTGATAATACAGAAAATTTTGGTCTTGACCCAACAGTTTTTATATCATATTTTTTTTCATTACAAGGAAAATAAGATACAAACTTAGATACATGGTTATTCCACCCCAATTATATCTACAAGAAGCAGTGGTTGTAGCTCCACGGGGGGTTGGTCGAGATAAGTAAAAGCCCTATCTTGATTAGTTCCTATATTAACTAGCATATTAGCATACTGATTGCCCTCTTTAAAAACATGTATTATTCTCGACTTTGTCGCAACGAGCAAAAAGCGATACTTATTCAAAATGTTAGCTAGGAGATGAAATGCTTCTTTGTCTCTGGCTGTGAGAAGTTGTTTAGCCATCAATGAATCTCTTTCCACCAAGGCTTCTTGTATCTGTTGGTCTTTGATAACTTGTAAGGCTTTAAATATTCCATGAATTTCTGCTTTAAGACTCATCAGTAGGTTGTCAACCTAAAAAGCCTCCTTGCCATTTTCTTTATCATCACGTATTAGCACTACAAGAAAGCAGGGCTTTAGCGACCGCAGAGAGCGGTTGCTAAAGGGCTAAACGCGGTTGCTAAACTGATTTAGCGACCGCAGACAAACGGTCGCTATAGACCAAATCGCTAAATTTCAGCGATCGATTTCTAGACAGGGCCGCTAAATTTAGTGACCGCCCTTTGCGGTCGCTAAATACTTTTTTTAAATTTAAATATTTGATTTTTAATATTTTATTTAAATATTATTATATTTTGAGACGGATTTAGCGACCGCAAAGGCCGGTGGCTAATTGTTTTTAATATTATTTTTTAAAAATTTTATTTTGAAATATTTAATTATCGACCGCTATAATTTCATTTAGCGACCACACATCACGGTCGCAAAATCTTATTTTGCCAAAAAAAAAAATTACGGGCCAAATAACCCATCCAAAACCTATCGCAATACCAATATCAATTCATCCAATACAATACCCATTCAAGGTTCAATCGGTACAAAAACTGATTTAACCTCGGTGAAACATTTTTGAATGAAAGCGTTGAAAGCTTTTAACGCATTCATTCAAAACCGTTTCAACCCCATGTCCCGCATTCATTCAAATAACATGTCGCATTCATCAAAGTATAGATAAACATATGCATTAAAAACAATATAATTCATATCTTTAAGTACCGATGATCAATTAAAAACAATAAAATAGTCAATACATAAACCCAATAAACCCAACCCCTATCTAGATCACTAGTCCGCAGAACGACCAACCTCGTCAACATCTTCTTCATTCCTCGATGAAGGCACGTTCGATCCAACAACGTCCTTATCGCCCTGGGGGTCATTGGCACTAGTATCGATATCGCCCTGCACGAAGCCATACAAATGATTCAACATAATATATCTAATCAAGATCACATATAGAATGACCAAAATACATAAGTACTTGAGACAATTTGTATTACCTGAAGTCTGGGCCCGGGCAAAAGATTACTGCCATGGATCATCATCTAAAGGTGCGCATCAAACCTTGTGTTGAAGTGCGCTTCCTCTGAAGCATCCGTCGCATCTGCTCGAGGACCGCTACAACTGGTCTGGCCTGACGACTGAGGTCTGTTAGCTAGAAATGATCACGCGGACTGACGACGGTGGCAGAGTATACGGTCCTTCCTAGGATCTCCCGTAGTGTCTGACCACAACAAGAACTTGTCGAGTGTCTGGCTACCGTCTGCCTGGGAGTTGGCCTGAACTCTTTCTTTATATAAATTCTATATAAGAAAACAACGAAAATGTTAGAGAAATGCTACTGACCGTAACCGCGAAGAATGAAATAGGAATACAAAAGGAATACAAGAGTTGTGTGCTCATCGCAAACTACTCTGCGCTTTCAGACACCCACTTCCCGTCTTTCTTTTTGTGTGTACGCTCAAAGCCGTGGAGCTTTGTAGGGGGCCTTCTCTCAGGGTCCTCTTCTGTCAACCTCGGGTCGTGCATGCAATTGGACGACAACCAGCACTATGCTTCATCTTTTTTTTGTTGTAAGCCATCTCCTTGCCTCGGTCATTCAACTTCGTCCAGTCCGCTGTACTCCAATGTGACACCAGCTACCCTCACATAGCTTTGGAGCAGTACCCGGGGTTATGGTCCCTGGTCATAGATATATCCGTCGCACTCGCCCGAGCTAGCGCCCTCCTCTTTGCGTTGAGAATCCATTTCTTTTAGTTCTCGGCACAATGCCACTCCTAGGCCTGCCTCCCGAGCTCTCGGTCTTCGTCGGACTCAAATTTGAAATAGTCCTGAACATAATTCAACACAATTTCAAACACGGTTAGCAAGAAAACTTCATCGATAATGTACTTTTAAAACCACATAAAAATATTGCGCTCCATATGAAGAACTTCTGCCAAACGAGTTCCGTGTCTAATTCCATCCACGACCCCCACGTTGCATACGGCTGTGGGAGGTGAGCCTTGATAATAGGATCAATTTTGGTCCTAACACAATCCTCAACAAAGCTAATTACAAAAAAATGACACAGAGAGATACATCAATACCAATATAAGTGTGTATTAAGTTAGAATTGAGCTTTGAAAATTAAAAACATACTAATTATTTCTGACATGAGTAGTAATCCTCTACTTTGGGGTGGCTGAAAGAGGTATCCCGCGGGTGATATGGAACTAGACGCTGCAAATGATGAAAAAAGGAAGAAATTATATATATATATATATATATATATATATATATATATATATACATACATACATACATTCATACATATATATATATATAGATATATTGCAACTAATATCTTTCAATTCGACACAAACTAATATCGACTCACCATGGTCTGAAGCTACTGAAAACGATGATGGCTGCTCAGAAGTAGTTGCATCACCAATCCTAGGGAGGGGGGTTGACCGTGCCGAAGCAGCTCCGTGACGGCCACCTCGGGGTGCACTAGATCTCGGCATATCTACAAAAAGTGGGAAGTGCAAAAGTTAATTGAGTGTAATTAGTTCGCGCCGAATAATAAACAACTTAAGTGCAAAAGTTAGTACTCTAACAATGTGGCACGACCGAGTATAAAAGACAACCCAATTTAAATAGTCAACCACTATCACTTAATAATCATTAATTCAATTTAAATAATAAACATGTCATGTGTAAAAGTACATTGATAAAAATTTGCGCTGCTCTACACAGTCAATCACTATTACTAATAGACAACGGAACGTCTTCCTCCACGTCGTCATCTTGGTCCCCTTCATCTTCATCGTCTTCTTCTTCGTCATCAACGTTTTCCTCGAAATTTTCATCGTCGGCATCATCATCGCGGAGGGCTTTAGCATCGACCACTTCTCCAGTATGGCCTAAATCGCAAAGAGGCTCATCAACAAGATCGTTATTCTACTGAAGTGGTATCATTGTGGGAGCATCATCCTCTTTGTACATTTCAACGAACACATCATCATCAACAAAATCTCTTTTGGTCTTGATAACAGTATGCCAATTTGGGTCCTTCCCTGTCACACCCTTTGCATAGAAGACCTGTGTTGCCTAAGCTGCAAATACAAATGGTTCGTGCGATCCGAGCCTTGACCTCATATTAACATCAACAATCATGACTCTTTAAACCATAAAACCTACAATCAGCAAGGTTACAACAGCGTGATATATTAGATGCATAGTCATCTGGCAGCTTCAGCAGTTTAACCCACTCGCACACCCGTTGTATCTGCTTTTTATCCAATGTATATACTGATTTGGGCAAAACCAGCTTACCATTAACCATTCATGGATGCAATTCATGCCGTATACCCATCACCTGCATATCTTTGCGTGCTTTTAGGTGATCTTTTGATTTGCCCTTAACATTCATGACCGTATTAAACACGTTTTCAAAAATATTTTTCTCAATGTGCATAACATCGAGATTGTTGCGGAGAAGGAGTGTCGGCCAATAAGGCAGCTCCCAAAAGATGCACATTTTCTTTCAGTTGTGTTTTTTTTCCAAAGCCAGGAAATTTTAGACTGGCACCACACTTTTCAAATGGTACTGCATCCATGTCAAGGTCCTTTACGCACATATACACTTCCTCCCCAGACAATATGTCACGTGTTTCAACGCGACACTCTATAGTTTTATCAAACTTATCTTTTTGCCTTTGAAATGGATGATTAGGCGGTAAGAATTATCTGTGACACCCCCAAAAGGAAGCCTTCCCCCTGTGCTTTAAGATGAAAGCCTTACTCACTTCCATACAAAAGGACATGCCAACCTACCGTGTGTACTCCACCCACACAGCATACAGTATGTAGGGAAGTCATTGATAGTCCACATGACTGCTGCCCTCAAGTTGAAGTTCCGTTTAAGAGATGCATCAAATGCTGGGGCTCCGACTTCCCAGAGAGTTTTTTACTCATCGATTAATGACCGTAAGTACGCGTCTATATTTCTACCCGGCCTCGTAGGTCGAGGAATGAGTAATGATAAAAACATGAATTGCTTCTTTATGCACATGTCCAGAGGAAGGTTATACGGGACAATGATCACAGGCCACGTAAAGTAGGGTGTGCTAGAGTGCCCAAAAGGATTAAACCCTTTGGTAGCGAGCCCAAGTCATACATGTTGAACTTCTGTAGAAAAAGATGGGTGTCCGCAATCAAATTCCTTCCATGCTTTTCCATCGGTAGGGTGTCTTAATAAATCGAAAAACTTTGTTGTGGACATTGCTATGCCATCTCATGTGCTCTGCTATTTTGGAAGAGTAATACAACCTTTGAAGCCTTGGTCTCAGTGAAGAGTACCGCAATATCTTCTATGCTATCTTCCTTTTCTTCCCACTGGTCGGTTCAAAAAAGCATCAAAACCCCTATCACTTAGACCATGCTCAAATTTTAAGTGTAGCATCCTTGTCACAGCAGATAACTTGGTGTGCTTTGTACTTCCATTCCATATTAACACCTTAGAGTCTTTTAATAATTTATAAAACTTCTATGCATTCGGGTTCGGCTCTTCTTCCACATTAGGATTACCATCATTAAAATAGTTATCCTAGTTAATCCCACTAAGCCCAGCTTCCATTACCATATATTGATACTGGGAAAATCCCGGATCTCTAGGACTGTACTGTCTGAACTCAGTGGTGACCTCAATGGGCACCCTCAGGATTGGTTCCCTGTGTTGAGTCCAATTCATATAGTTACTCATAAAACCTCTATGGAACAGATTAAAAGTTACATCGTCAGGGGTTTCTTAACTTAAGATCTGACAATCATTGTATCGACATTTAATCGTATCGTCATCCACAAACTCTCATTGATTCAAAGTAAATTAAAGAGAATAAACCCGTTCACTCCTTGTCTAAACTCTTTCGATACCCCAATCCCACTTGGAGCATCCGTTGCATCCAACTTCTGTCCACTGACATGATATATATATCTCTCACTGCCTGTTGAACCTATACAAGTCGAGTTCCAAATTAACCTTCAATTTGAAGAAAATATACTGAGTAGTCACTTACAAGTGAGTGTTAATCAGGGTTAAGTAGGGATAATTATGGATGATTAGTGCTAATTAGGCCTAATCAGTGTTAATCAGGGATGTTTAGGGCTGATTAGCATATTCAATGTTGATTAGTGCTAATCAGTGTAGATTCACACTAATCAGTGTTGATTATCACTAATCAGTGTGATTAGTGCTAATTGGGGCTAATTAGGGCTAATCAGTGTTAATTAGGGCTACTTAGTGTCCATCAGTGTTAATTAAGGCTGATTAGTGCTAATTAAGGCTAATCATGGATGATTAATGCTAATTAAGGCTAATTAGGGCTATTTAATGTCCATCGGTGTTAATTAGGGCAAATCAGGGTTGATTAGTGCTAATTAGGGATGATTAGTGCTAATTAGGGCTATTTAGTGTCCATCAGTGTTAATTGGGCTGATTAGTGCTAATTAGAGCTATTTAGTGTTAATTAAGGTTGATTAGTGCTAATTAAGGCTAATCAGTGTTAATCAGGGTTAATTAGTGATAATTAGGGCTGATTAACTTATTCAGTGTTGATCAGTGCTAATTAGTGTAGATTAGCACTAATCAGTGTTGATTAGTGCTAATTAGGGCTAATCAGTGTTGATTAGGGTTGATTAGCCTAATCAGTGTTAATTAGTTCTAGTTAGGACTGATTATGGCTAATCAGTATTAAATTGGCTGATTAGCCTAAACATTATTAATTAATGCTAATCTAGGTAGCACGGACACAAACACTGCATTCGACACAGACGGGGACACCGTAGAGAGGCGTCGAACACGTCGGTGAGGTGTCTGGGTGTCGGTATTTGAAATTAGAATTTTGTAATTAGATTTATAAATCTAATTACAAAATTACGACTGTTTAGTATCCATCAATGTTAATTAGGGCTGATTAGCAATAATTAGAGCTGATCAGGGCTGATTAGTGCTAATTAGGGCTATTTAGTGTCCATCGGTGTTAATTAGGGTTGATTAGCCTAATCAGTGTTGATTAATGCTAATTAGGGGTTATTACGGCTAATCAGTGTAATTAGGGCTGATTAGACTAACCAGTGTTGATTTGTGCTAATCTTGGTAGCACAGACAAGGACACAGACACTGCGTCTGACACCGACAATGACTGGGACGTCGCAGAGAGGTGTTGGATACGTGTCCAGAGGTGTCGGGGTGCCGGTAGTTGTCGGTCTCCTCACCTCGACTCATATGAAGTGTCGGTGCTTCCTGGGTGCTAATTAGGGCTAATCAGTGTTAATTACGAATAATTAGTTCTGATTAGTCTAATCCATGTTGATCAGTGCTAATCAGTATAGATTAGCACTAATTAGTGTTGATTAGTGTTAATTAGGGCTAATCAGTGGCGGAACCAGAATTTCACCCCATGGAAAATGAACCTTATTAACCTAATTAACCTATAGAAGATGAACCTAATTCCTAATTTCAACCAACCATGTCATGTTTCATTATCTCGTTAACATAATTAACCTAATTTCAACTCACCATTTAACTAAATCACATATCCGATATCTCAATCCAATTGGAACCCATCCACTATCAACAATCTCAATTCTCAAATATTCAATGCACAATTAAAAAACTTTAAAATCATAAAAAACAAGCTAAAATTAATAATCACAATTCTCAAATGCAGAGAATTTCAGTCAACAAGGATCATTATTTTGGGAAAGATACTGAATATCAACATAATTTCAGTCAAAAAAACCAATGGGTTCAAAATAACTAAAAACAATGGAACGACTGTGTTCATGATGTTATAAGCTACAAAATAGCTAATAACAAGCATCGATCAACTACCGATCTACAAAGTAACTACAAAATAGCTACTAAAAGCATTGATCAACTATCGATCTACATGGTGTAAATAGATGAAATAATCAAATGAAGTGCGACAAGACTACTAAACATAATCCAGATAATGTAAGCCTAAAACCACAATCCACTAAATATGTTAATTTTGAACATTATGCATGGCGTTTCAGGCTGGAAAGCACCGACACCAAAAGCCACCTTAAACGTAGACATGAACTAATAACAACTGAAAACTTGATAAACCATGTTGTTTAGTGCTATAAGCAGAGCCCCGATTCTATTACCCCTCACATTCGCTTGAATGTTTGCTATCCATGTAAGCAAAGCAATAGAAAGACACTTCACCCAAAAATAAAACACAAAAAAAAAGAGAGATTGAAACAAGCATTAACCTGAGGCACAGAGGAAAGAATATAGTGTCATACCTGTAGTTATAGTTCTTCACAACAAAATATAGTGGTGGTCCAACTCTAAGATATTATTAAAACAACCCTGCAAAATAGAAAAGTTGGACCATACATTACGCATGACAATGCTCCATGAGATAGACTTATCAAACAAGTCTGCATGAGATAAATAATGCATAACAACAACAAATATGAAGCAACAATGCCTGAGGATCTCCAGGAAGGAGAATTTGTTAGTTATAAGCAGGTTCAATCCTCGTACATAATGCTTTTGAGGATCAAGAAAATTGAAGTATCAACTCAAAATTTGAGAGGAACATAACACATGAAAATAAATGCAGTGTTAATTACAACTTACGATGCTTGCCAATGCAAAAGTAGAAAAGACAAAAATGACCACTAATTTAAGTCCCCAAAGACCGAGGACAAGTGCGTGAACTTCCTACAAAAGGAAAAAAAATAAAGTGATTAGTAGGCCTTCAAAAAACTGACTGATAGCAGTGGGTACTCATTAAGATTTCCTCTCAAAGGTAAAAGTGCATATAGGATTGCTCATTGAGTCAAAGAAACTAGAGGGAAAGAGGTATAAGCCCATACTGGAAACAAATGCAAAGCCCATTACTCATCTCAGACTCTGCGTGATGGAGATAAGTCGAGCTTTAATGCTCTTTAGACCTCCCATATTAACTAAAATTAGCTTGCTAAGTGCATTATTATGTAAAAGATGCTATTTGAGACTGGCTCAGTCTGAGACCCACACCATGAAATTAAAACAAAATCGATTATTATTTTAAAGCTCGAGAAATTTAATGAACCAAGCTTGAACTCGACTCTGTTAACTGGGCTTGACAGTCAGAAACCACTATTTTAACTCTCTACTTTTCAGTTAGATAAAACAACTCTTTACTTTTTAGCTAGATAAACCTTCCAACCTAGAAAGTCTCCTGATCTATCAAATTTGGAGTTTGGATCTGCTTGTGAGCTCTCAATGAGGAAGCAAATTTTGTCTTTCTCCTCAGATTGCACGCATATCAAGTTATCAATGTCGATCAACAAGTTACTGAAAGGGTTTAATTAAGCATGAAGAAACTCATGTGAATTGCCACTTGCAAGTGCTAATCTTGGACCAGATCTTATTCCAGCTACAAGAATCGTGAAAAATCATAAGGGTATTTGTTAAGTTACTATGTCGTTGTACTTTCAGATGATCATAGACTTGTGAAATATTATACAGAGATTCCACAATAGTTCAAGATGCCCAGATAATGAACCCCCTGCATGTTTTCTATACAAAGAAGAATATATAAATTAACTTGATAAGGACCTAATTGAATGATTATTTAGTAAACATTGGCATGCATCATGCTGACAATGTAATTGACCCAAACCATTGTGGAAGAATTTGAGGAAATTCTAACGGATTTAATGAGAATTCAAGCTTGATCAATTGAACCAGAAAACCCAAATGGACCAGAGAGAAGAAGAGAGAAGAATACTATCTTGATAAAAATTTGTTCACTTCCCATATGCTCTATCAACATAAGATCAGACAAGGCACCGTACTTTGCATTGCAATTAACAATTAAAAAGTTTTGCAAATACTCTAGAAAAGACATTGTGAGCCCATGTATATCTACTAGCTAGTGCACCTATTGATACTGTAGACATGTTAAGAGCGAGAGAGGTAAAGACATGTACAGAGAGAGAGGCGTAGGGCTTGGCAGTGGTGGCATGACTGGCAACAGTGGTGATGGGCAGTGGCGGCGTGGGCGGCTTCTTGGCATGGAGAGCTTACCAGCGGGTTCGAGGCGAGGTGGGGTTGCTGGCGGGGAAGGGTTTGCGGAGAAGGTGTCTACAGTGGCGGCTGCATGGTGGTGGGAGAATCGACATGGCTTGACGACGGCATCTCGTCCAGTAAAGGGAGGAAAAAGTAAAAAAGAAATTAGGGCTTTTGAGCATTTTATACCTCCTATTTAGCGACCTCCACGCGCTGTCTCTAAAGACCACTACACGCGGTCACTAAAATTAGCAACGGTTGTAGAGACGTATTTAGCGACCGCCAAGCAGTCGCTAAAATCACCCGCCAAATATTTTGGTTTGACCGTGCCATGGTATTATTCATTTAGCGACTGCTTAGATAGGCAGTCACAAAATGAGTCGCTAATGAATAATTTAGCGACTGCATTTTGTGCGGTCACTAAACGCGGTTGCTAATGACCTGAATTCTTGTAGTGTAGGCCTCCATACCCTCCTTTTTTTTTATTTCCTTTTGCACATCCATTTGTGTTGATTTCGAAGGTACCTTGATTAGCTCAATGGTTTACTGGGTGGGGGGAATACCTTACCAGTTATAACTCCTATCCAAGCTCGCCAAATCTCGAATGCAGTGCCTTCAATGCTTTCTTTATTTTTCTCCTTCCATATCTACCGAAGACAGGCCAAAAACATAGATTTCCAATTGTTATTCATGAAAAGATGATTATCTCCCATTTTAAAATTAGTTTATTATTCAGTCCATGATATTCAAGCCACATCCTTTTCAAAATCCTTGGGGTTAAACAATCTAGTCCACATTATCTTAGCATTTGGGCACTTTCTTAGGGTGTGATCAATACTTCCCGTCTCTTGGTTGCATCTGTTGCGAATAGCAGTGGGGCTAATATTTCTAATAGCTCTCAACTCATTCATTAGAAACAGACCATGTGTAATATCCCAAAGGAAAATTTGAATTTTTGGGGGATCTTGAGCCTCCAGATCTAAGAGAAGTCAAGACCTGGGGTTGGATGAACATCATCAAGCGAGATAGCTAGACTATAGGCACTAGTAGTAGAAAATTTACCATTTCTCATCACAATAATTTTGGGATCAGATTCAGGACTGGGATTAAGAAGGGCAGTTCTAGCCCACCAATCTTTTCAAAAAGAAATGGTCTTACCATTTTGGACGCCGTTTAATACCCAAATTCATGATAGGTATAGTAGCTCTAATGATTCTCCAGATATTAGATCCCCTATTTTTTTCTTGGCCAAGTTCTAGGATTACAAGAATTAGATTATTTGGCCTTTTAAACCTTAACTAACATAAGGTCTTCATTAACAATGATTTTCCAACTAATATTGGAAGTCAAGGCCAAGTTATTAAGATGGGCTTTCCTAATGTTAATCCCCCCTTTCCCTTTGTGCTGACATACTCTATTCCAGTTGACTAAGTGAATCTTTTTAGATGAAGCAGTGTCACCCTATAAGAAGTTTCTATTGATTAAATCTATATCACCAGTGACCTTCTTAGGAAGGATTTGGGCTTGCATTACATGTTTAGCCATAGTGAAGGTCACAGACTGAATAAGGGTAGCTCTACCATCAAGCGAAAAGAATTTGGTTTTCTAGCACACAAGTTTATTCTGCATCCTTTTAACGATGTCATCATATAAACTTCTGAACACTCTTGTATGAACCATATGAATGCCCATGTAAGTCTCCATGTTAAAAGTAAGGGGGATTCCACATCTCAGACTAAGCTTCTTAGTCCTATGGTTAGGGACATTAGGGGAGATATAGAGTTTAGACTTATTCAAAATCACTTTTTGACCAGACATGCAACCAAAATCATTCAAAATTTGCATGAGGGTGTCACAGTTAAAGTCACTTTCATAACATAAGAGCATCAAGTCATATAAAACAAATGAGATATAAAAGGGCCGGATTTAGAAGCTCTCAATCCAAGGCAATTCTTATCCTTGTTTATATGATGAATCATGTGGGATAACTTTTCAATACACATGGCAAAACATAATGAGATAAGTGGTCCCCCTGTCTCAGACCCCTGCCAAGGTTGATGGGGGGGGAGGGTTACCATTCTAGAGCAATGACAAGGAGACACCCGTAATACTTCTCATAATGATTTTAATCCAGTTCTGGGAAAAATTAATATAAATTAGAGTTTGTTCTATAAATTTCCAACTCATTGTATCATAAGCTTTCAGAAGGTCGATTTTAAAAATCATCCCTCCTCTCGATCTTACATTTGGCATGCTTAAGCGTATGTATAATCTCTTGAGTGACAATAGTATTATTGATAGTGGATCTTACCAAGAATAAAACTTCATTGAGCTGGACCTATTATCTTAGGCAAAAGGGGTCTCATTCTAGTGACCAAAATTTTAGAAAGAGCTTTCTATGTGACATATTGAGAAGGATGATGGGCCTAAATTCATTGATTTTTTTAGGGAATATCTACTTTAGAAATAAGGGTGACATAAGCCATATTGTTCTCTTTGGGCATAACGTTTGGTATAGTAATCCATGATGAAACTACAGCAAGATTGCCCAACTACTTCCCAGTAGTTATGAAAAAACCATTGAGTCCATCAGGACCAGGAGCTTTAAAGGCACGAATACAAAGGAAAGCCTTATGGATTTCAGTATCCGATAAAGGGGAGCTAACATCCTGGACTCCAAATCCTCAATTCTAATGGATATGATGTCTTGATGGATATCATATAGCCTGATATTATTATTAGTTTCTTGACTAAGTAGCGACTGAAAGTAGCTGATAATATGATTAGTGAGGTCCTCCTGTTTAGTTATCCAGGTTCCTTGTCATTCTCAAGAGTTTCTATGTTATTTCTTTTTCTTCTTATAATAGTGGACAAATTAAAGTATCTAGTGTTTCTATCTCTCAGATCCAGAGATTTAATCCTAGATTTTTGGAATCAGAGAAGTTGTTCTTGAAGAAAAGTATTCTAGTAATCATTTTTAAGCAGTTGAAGGTTATGGGAGGAGTGATTAGAGAGGGCTTCCTGAATACCCAATAATCTTGACCACAATCTTTTTTTTTCGTTGGAAAATATTATCAACAATATTTATGTTTCAATCCTGGACACTATTTCTAAAATAGGAAATGGTTTCACTAAGACTCTGACTATTACTGTTCCAGGCTTCTTGGACAAAAGGAAGGAAACCATCATGTGTTGCCCAAGCTACCTTGAAGCTGGAAAGTTTATTCCTAGTTGAATGAAGTAAACTACCAGAACAACACATAAAAATGGGGCAATGATCAGAAGAAGTTCTAAGGAAGTTGTACATCTGATTATTAGGGAATTGATGCACCACTCTGAGTTAGCCATAACTCGATCCAATCTTTTATGAGTATTTGCCAAGCCTTTTCTCCCATCAGTCCAAGTAAGCTTCGGCCCATAGCATCCCAGATCGACCAAGTTACACTGATTGATATTTTATCACAAGTTTTTAATTCAGGCACTTTCTAGAAGATCTTGATTTCTTTTCCTTTCACTGAGATCTCATGTATCATTGAAGTCCCCCCCCCCCACCCTAAGCATCCACGGTGTAGAATTTTTCGTAATTTTTTTTTGATGTTTTCCCAGAGGGCTTTGCATTGGATGGATTAGGGCTAGCATAAACAGCAGACATGATCCAGTATTTTGAGCTTGAATTGGGGGTAAATTTAACACCAAACATAATCTAGTATTAACTCAGGGTCAATAATGTACGAGTCAGTGAAATATAGGTCACGGAAATAATTCCCCAATTGCTCATACTTCACAATTGGTTCTGAAATGGCCACCATTGACGGTTTGAATCTCCTCACCATTTGACAAAAGACTCTTTTAAACTTGTTATTGACTTCACCATTATAATTCCAAAACAAAAATACATAAATTAAAAGAATAAAAGAGCTAAAAAGAATCAGGTTTGGGGACCGTTCGCCTGGTTCTGGCCTTCACCTTTGGCTAGCTTCTTGATTACAAACTTCGGGTCAATCGGGTGGCTAGCTTCTAGTTACTTTCAATTTTAGAGCCTTTTTAGGGTTGTCTCCACGTTGATCTATGGTGTTAAAACTCTCTGACTAGCCTTTTCTGGAGTCAGTTGAGACCGAAGGGTAACATTGCGAAAGTGATCGCAGTCTTCTTCAAACGGGTGTGAGGGATATGGGGGATTGGATGGTTCTCTTAGTTAGGTGCCGTCATAATACGTAGGTCTCAAGAGGGGATTCATCGCCATTTTCAAGGCTAATCTACCTTAAGGTTCTGAAGGTGAAGCTCCTCAAGGGGATTGGCATTCATGATTATAAAAGGTTAGGTGTAAAGGCAAAAGATTTTGCGGCATGGGGGAAAGGAAGTGATATGGGTATCAGATTAGGGTTCAAGAATAAATCTTCATTCCTTTATACCCATGTAATTATCAGATGGCCAGAATTTGCCATATATTGGGGTGCTTATTAGTTCCATTTTGGCTTCTAGGCTGTATGGTTCTTTTGGGTCAAGATTTGCTTAGCGTCTTTCTTTTTTGTTGTGAGGTCACACTTGTATCAGATTCCTTCTGTAGGGCTTGAAATCTATTTGAGCTTTAGGCCATACTAGTAGGCTTTGTGTTAGTTGGTCTTCTGGTTCTTCTCTTTGCTAACATCTAGGGACCAAATTCATTGTTGACTATTACATTTTGTGCCTATTAGAGAGGGTCCACTGTCACCCGTCCTTCTTCCACATCGGTTGTGACGTCGTCTGACTTCCTAGCCTTATCCTTCGGTACAGACAATTTCTTTTTTTGGCATAGCTCATAGCAGTGTCCCACGTATCCACGTCCAAAACATATGTTATTCAAATATTCATATTCAACCTTATACTCCTTTTTATAGATTATGAAAGCTGGGATTAGAGTTTGGCCAAGATCCATCTCAACCCGATTCAAACATACCTACCTCAGATGGAGGTGGATGTGTTAAGGTCAATTTTCAGTGGTTTGCCAAACCTTTTCACAATCTTTAACAAGACCTTTTCATTGTAGTACTTAATCGACAACTTTGGAAGTCGAAGCCAGATTGCAGTTTTGGTTTCTTGAGCTTCTGATGGTTTGAAGTTTGGCTCCCACTTTTTCACCTTGAGATAGTGGTTTGTAATTATCCAAGGCCCTCCACTTGCCACATAATGATAATCTTGTGCGTAATCGCATTTTAAGAGGAAGAATCCTTCATCTACGTCAATAATTTCAAAAGATTCCAGATTACTCGGAGTCTTGTTGAGATTGCATGGAAACCAATCATTTTGCCCAATAATTTTATTATTAGGGTACTTTCCCATTTCTTTCTTATCTTTCGGATAGGGTTTGGTGCCATAGAATATTAGGTTTTAGAGGTCTTTCACTCATTTCAATTTGGGCGTCTGGGAGCAGGGAGTCTTCTTCGCCTTCCTCATCCGAGGTAGAATCTTCCATGACTCCCTTAAAATATATCTCTCTACCTTGAGATGTCGATATGGCATCCCCGTAAAATTTGGGTTTCTAAAATTTCAAGGGCATCTGATCAGTGGTAGGGAATGGTAGATCAATTCTAGGGTATGGGTACTGTACTTTTTCTCCCTGGTCGTTTCTTTGCTTTTTGGGTGTTGTTTCACCAGATGGTATCCCCTTGTCCAGTTGCGATGGTGTTTATGAAGTGGAGTCAATCATGGTGGTATCAATCTGTGGGGAATGGGTGGCTTGGCGCTCTCTCAGTGCAGGATTGTCAGCTTCACCCACTCTAGTTCGATTCCACCTTCTCAGTTGAAGATTAAAGCTCGTATGGGGTCTTACACAAGGACTAGTTTTTTTTTTTTGTATCATATGGTCTATAAAAGTTAACAACTAATTAAATAATGATAAGGTGTCACTTTTAGGATCATATAGAATCCGCTAATAATAGTATACAGAGAGAATAATAAAATCAATATGCTATTGCTGAGGCAATTACAGAAGGTTTACGAAGTTTAATCAACATAACTAAATTGGATAGCTTAAAACTTCATAGTAAGAAATTTTTTTAACAAATCTATATCTATGTAGCATATAAATATATACTCCCTCTGTCCCTAAAATCTCAATCACTTTTACTTTGTACGCATGTTAAGGAGTTTGATTATGTATTGTGTGTTTTTTTCATTTTACCCTTTAGAGAAAGAGGAGAAGAGAGTGGGCCATGAAAGAGAAAATTGGTTGGTATAATGTTTAATGTAGAGAGAGAAATAGAATAAAAAAAGTGTAAAGTGGTGGGCTAGGAGAGAGAAAATAAGTAGGTAGAGAGTTAAATGTAGAGAGTTAAATGTAGAGAGAGAAATAGAATAAAAAGGAAAAAAAGGTAAATTGTAAACTTATCTACAAAATCTTTCTTAATTTGGAAGTGATCAATTTTTATAGGACGGAGGGAGTAATAGACAGGCGATAACATAAAATTTTTTAGTGTTCTTTTCCTTTTCTACCCCTTTTAACTATACGATATGTTATCTTTGCTCAGTTTTGGGATACGTCATCATGTTTGTTTTGGTGTTTCATTCCACTTTTACCTCTGCTTATTAAAGTCTCACTCTTTATTATAGCTTATCATTAAAAAATTCACAGGTATTATTACGATAAATTCAATTGAGATTATAAGAGTAAAAAAATCAATTTTAGACCTTTTAAAACTCTACGTAATTAATGAATCATGTACTAGGAATGCTTTTGACTATTAATAATACCTAAAAAGCACTTTAAATAACAAAATAAACACTTAAACATAAATTGCAAGTCATCATGTTTGTTTTGGTATTCTATAACTCTTTTGCATCTACTTATTAATGTCACATATACACCATGACTCTTTATTATAATTTACTGTTAAAAAATTCGGACGTATTATTACCATAAATTTAGACGACCTTATAACAGTAAAAAAATCAATTCTACACTTTCTAAAACTCTACATAGTCAATATACCAAAATATTAGAACTTGATTTTGAGTATTAAAACCTCAAAAATACTTTAAATATAACATAGACACTCAACCATAAAGAAAACATAAGTCTCTTATGAAAAAAAAATAGTAGGTCAAGCTTTCTTTTTGTTCCTGAAAACAACATGCAAAAAGAATATGAGTTAATTGTTGAAAATAATTTAAAAATACCAATATGAGATTTTACTTCATCACATTGAACTTTGAAACAAATAAGCTTTTTTAGTGTTCTTTTTCTTATTTATCCCTCTTAATTATGCGACACATCCCCCTTTTTATTGTCCTTTTTTTTAAACGACCTATAAACTCGTTACTATAATTTATTATTATAAGTATATGTGAACATTATTGCCTCAATTGTTGTAAACCTCTTAAAAGTGGGAGACCAATTGTTCCTTTCAAATTTTAAGTGTATACCATGAAATTTCAAATACATTAAACTTTGCGACACGTTATCCTATTTGTTTTCATCATTTTCTTTTTTCACCCCAACTTACTAATACTCCCTCCGTCCCACTCACATACATAAATTGATCATATATTTTTTTCTGGCAGATTAAAGATTTAAGTCATATATTGTATGTTTTTTATTCTACCTGTGGAGAGAGAAGAGGAAGAAAGTGAGTTAGAAAAGAGAAAATGGGTTAGTGGAGTGTTAAATGTGAAGAGAGTAATAGAATAAGATGTGTAAGAAAATGGATCATGAGAGAGAAAATAATTTAGCAGAGAGTTAAATGCGGAGAGAGAACTAGAATAAATTTTTTTCAAAGGGGGTAAATATGTAAAGTACATAATCATTATTAATTTTAAAAGTGAGCATTATTTTTAGGACGGTTCAAAAAAAATACGATCTATTTTTTTTTTGTGACGAAGGCAATATATTTTACTGTTAAAAACATTGTAGATATTATTGGCCCAATTTTTGTAGACCTTTTAGAACTAGGAAACTAATTCTAAAATTTTTAAAACATTAACTAATGATTACTTGCATATTAGGCCTTAATTTTGACTGTTAATATCCTAAAAGTACTTTAAAATAATAACACAAAATCTCATAAATATAAAGGATGACAAGCATGTATCAAAACTAAACATTAATTGACATTGTTACACATATGCAACATAAGAAACGAATATGACTTCATTTTTAGAATTCTTTGAAATTCCAAAATAATAGTTTACTTCACAAATTAGATTTAATATATTAACTCAAAGTCCAAAATAAAAATTGTTTACTCTTATGAGTGCCAAACAAAGAATCAAATATAGTTCATTTTTAATTGATTACTTTTAAAAATCTTCAAAAACAGATAAAGCGGCACTTCCAAAAATTGTTGAACATGATCTTGAAGTGAAACAATTAAGTACAGGGGTTGTCAAAATAATGCTACATTATTTCTTTTATAAGGTTAATTCTATCTTTCAAAGTGACGGTAATCTAAGAAATTTTTGGCCTACAACCTCCCACGCTATGAATTCAATGGTCGTTTTATACTTTTAGTGTCACTTATTTAGTGAGTATAAAAACTTACTTTTAAGAATTAGCGGTTATGGTGTCAAAAAAAAATGACATTAAGCATATCTATCGATCATTAACTGTTTTGTAAAGAGGGTTGTAGGGATTTTCATGGGCAATAGGTAAAAATAAATCATTATCCAAAATGATTTAAAATTACTCCACATATTACCATTTCAGTTCCTATGTCTATTTTTAGTTTCCTATTTACGTTTACACGGTAAATTACTAATTGTATAGTTTGTGCAGCTTTTGTAAGATTTTTCTTTTCTAATACAAGTGACTGCGACTGATTTTTAATTTGGTGCTCTATACTCAGTTATATTAGAAAGAGAAAAACATGTTTGGTAACTCAATCATTAAGTACAACTTTCACTTACTTTATGTTCTTACGTCATTGCTATAGTATAAAGAGAAAAATATACTTGGCAAATATTTGATATGAGTGTAATCCTCAGTTTAGTGTCTTAATTATTTGAACTTCACAGAATTTTAGTGACAAATGAGTTAAAAAATAAGAATAACTGAAGCCCAGGTTCGTTGGTTTCCGTATTTTTGTTTTGATTAATGTTTTCAAGATTAATAAGGGCAGTAGTAAACTACATATATAATTTAAGAAACAAATCGAAACATCCTAAAACTTTACCTAACCAAAATTGTAACATATTAGGAATACTATATTCTTTAAAATGATTGTACTTTATATAAAATGTATTGATAAAATGAAGTTAGAATTCGTTTTATGTTTTAATACATGTGTATATACATGTTTTAATATATTGATTAATGTTTTCATGGACAAGTTTTTTCTCACTAAAGCTTTTATACCATTTCTTCCTTAGAAGTGATAGATCATCTCTAAGAGGAATTTAACATTTCATATTTATATTTAAATATTCTTAAGCCACTTTCATCGAGGATTCGTCTTTAGAATTTTCCAGATCTTCTAGGCAAGCACATTCAAGAGGTAATTTTTACTACTTTTTTAGCTTAGGAAATCGTATAGGAGTGTCTCCCGTTCGCTTAATCACATTTACATTCAAAAAACACAAGTAGAGTCTTTTGCATTTCTTGGTCTATGCCTAGGACCAAAATGTATATTACTCTTCATAAAACTAGAGTCAAATTCAAATGGTTTTGATTCCAATTAGCCCGATCAGATACGTAGGCAATTCGACCTCCAATGTCAAGTTCAAATCAGAAATATAAACATAAACTTAGGGTTAGTTTTATTATATTGTTTGTGTTATATTTTTTAGGCCAATATTCAATTAAAATAAATTGATATCAAAAGGGCACGGCGGGTGCCTAACAGCTTCCCGTTAAGTAATTTAGTCCTTGGACCCTTCTCTTGGTTTTGATAGACTAGTCGTCCATTTGCACATCTTTAGAGTCAATTTATGGTTTTTCTTGTTTTTCCTTTTAGAAGGAGATTTTTCGAGGCGATTCGCAACAGTGGTAACTCTACTGGGGACAAAAACAACTAAAAGGACTACACTTGAAAAGTTTTTCTTGATTTGTGGTGCTCTTTTTATATTATTCGCATTGTCTGCCATATACCATATAACATGACTGTCGTATTTGCACTTTTATTTTCGTACCTCACACGCACACGTCTTACCCCGACCCATTCATTCAAGAGCGACATTTGAAGCCCTTGGTCCTCTTAAACACAAGGTGATCTTTTGATTGAGCTCTTAACTTTATGGTCTAGTACTAAAGATTCCTCATGGTTTCTTAGTATATCAAATGACTTGTATACATACTAGTGATCGCCCATTATTAGCTTCCTATTTACGGGCGAGAGGTATATGATATAGACTAGCCGATTGAGTGACCTTTACACTAGCGTTGAGGGAAAAACCACACACCTCGTCAATAGGGTGACCTTTATAGCAGCGTAGAAGAAAAAACTACACACCCTGACCACTCAGTGTTCAACCCTTTATTAGGAGAATACTCGTATTGGCCTTGTTGGCAGGGAACCACCATTATTTTATATGCTAAACCGGTAATTTCAAAAAAAAAAAGGAGACTCTAACTAGCCGGTCGCTTTACTGTTCTCGCAACCAGATGGTTAGTCAGTAGGTGCATTTCTTGAAAAAAATTCAAAATTGGCTTGTTTATACACTAGTCCAATCCACTGACTTACCGGCCGTCAAACCCACCAGGTTACCGAATGGTTAGTTGAAACCTTGACCTTCCCACGAATTTCCAAGTCCAAAACATCTAAATCACTGACTTATCGGCTGGTTAACCCACCAGATTATTGGACAGTTAGTTAGAACCCTGACCTTTCTAAGATCTTTCAAATTCAAAACTTCTAACGCACTGACTTACCGGTTGATTAATCTACCAGGTTACCAAACGGTTAGTTAGAACCCAGACCTTCCTAAGATTTTTCAAGACCAACACATCCAACTCAGTGATTCACCAGCTGGTTAAACCACCAGGTTACCAGACGGTTAGTCAGAAACATCCCTACTCCAGATTTTTTCCCAACACACCCTAGACCACTGACCAACCGGCTAGTTAATCCACTAATAGGAAGGTTGGTCCATACCCCACTTTTCTAGAAATTCCCCTAAAATTTAGAATCACCTATTGAACAACCGAACGGTTAATCCACAAGGTTGATCAGTAGGTTAATCAGTGCCCAATTCCTGTACAGGTCTAAATCGACTAGTTTAATGTTTTATATTGTGGTGTGCTTATGTGCGTGTAGTCCTAGCTAGGCTATAGTTTCCTAGCTTGAATCATTTTTCTTCAGTTCGATTTGATCCTTAGGGTAAAATATACATACATACATACACAAATACGCGCGCGTGTGTGTGTAAGAATATGTATAATATAATAATAAGTCCTATTAATAATCCTTAGGGTAGTAATAAAAATATATTTTTTTAACAAAAATAACCAAAAAAATGTTTACGGTTCAAAATGTCTTCCTTTTCTCTCTTAGAATGTAACGAGCTTTGGCATTGGCTCTACGCTCTAGCATCGGGACTAATCCGGAGAATTCGCTCATACCCCAATGGCTGAAGAATAGCCTCATATACATGACCTTGGCCGGATTCTTAGAGATATGCAGAAAGTTTTGAGGAAGGTCTTAATGTATTTGCCGCTCAACAGACCAGGACGACTATGGAGTTAAAATTGCTCAAAGAGGACCTCGCAGAACAAAGAAGATACACCAATACCACATTCACAACGTTGACAAATTCTCTCACTCAAGTGAAAGACTTCCTCGAGAAAAGAACCATAATTAGGAAGGGGAAGCCAATACACAAGACTGGTAGAAAGAATTCTAACACTCAGTTAGGATGTTTGCAGACAATGATATGGTTAGATCTCAAGAGGTGTTTTCTTAGGACTCGGCCATCATTAGAAAAAAAAAGTTCTCCAATCTGCATGCCCCTATAGGCAAGGTGTTTGAACAAATGCTTAGTAAAGGTATAATTGGCTAAGCTACTCCCTACTGCTACACCGAAAAGGCCCAACATGCAAGCTCGATGTGAATATCAGCAAGCACCTAGATATCACGTGGAGAAATGTATCACCTTAAGGCATGCTTTTCAAGATCTCATCAACAATGGTTTGATCAGTCCTCCTGCCGAGTCTAGCGTGAAAGAAAAACTTATGCCACTGCACCAAGCAAACAGGGGTGAGACATCGCTTCGAACACTAAATCTTTTCACCTCTGATAAGGAAGAGGACATCATATATTCAACACCAAATTGCCACAAATTAGTCAATGTTTAAAGGGTTTCCTGATACTGAGTTGAGCACGATGACAATCAGAACCTTAGTTTTAGATTTATCTCAATTGGTTTTCTTAGATTATCTTTTTTGGATTTGTTTTGATTGGTATTATAGTTGATTTTTATTTTTGGGCTTAGTATGATGCACTTGTGTGTGTTTGTGTGTGTCTATATATATATATATATATATATATATATATATATATATATATATATGCAAGGTAACAAGATCTAGCATCAGTACTAAACTCTGGTATTAGGATATGTCCAGATAACTTAAGTGGATCCCAGTGCCATCTCGTCCAAATCATTGGTGATTTACAAAAGGATTTTTCAAGCTAACCTGTCCAGATAACTTAAGTGGATCCCAGTGCCATCTCGTCCAAATCATTGGTGATTTACAAAAGGATTTTTCAAGCTAACCTTACCGCCCTAGAAGCTCAACATACCAAAATCGCCTCGAGTGTAGGATTATTCATGGAAAAGGATCAAACAAAGAATCTAGAGTGGAATCAAATATCGTAGAGAACAAAGGGAAGAAAAGGTGAAAGCCCATAATGGAAGCTGATAGGCAGCATGAATCTAATGATGAGGGAGGTACTATTACTATGGAATAGGAGAAAAAATTGGCAACGCTTGAGTCACAAATCGCTAACATGAGAAAGGTCGATGACCCAATGGACCTCTGTAACCTTACCGTGAGCCCAGAGGATAGACTTCCTCCAAGTTTAAGATGTCGGACATAGAAAAATTCGAAGGGATAATAGATCCATGTTAAGATGTATGTGCCTGCATTAGCTCTTCATGGAGTTAACCATAACCAGTCGGTTAAGCTTTTTTCTTAAACCTTAACTGGAGCCGCTGCTCGATGGTTCCTCACCCTTGAAGATTCAAGAGTGCGAACATGGAAGACGTGGTGAGGGAATTTTTAAATTGGTATCAGTACATTGTTGATTTGGATATTACTCGAAAAGACTTGGAGACAACCAAACAAGAGCCGAAGGAGTCAGTCCCAACCTTTATAGTACGATGGAAGAATAAGGCCACTCAAATGATTAACCACCCATCAGAAGAGGAATAAGTTAACATGATAAGGAACAACTTGCTATCGGTGTACCATGAGTATCATTTTGGCCATTATCACTTTTCCTTCAAAGCACTAATGGGATTCTTATACAAATTGAAGATCATATCAATAAGGGAACTATACCCTGAGAAATTAAGCCAAGAAGATACCCAGGCTGTCAGAAGAATACCAATGCGTTATCAAAGCCAGTTAGTGTGAATAATGCCAAAAGTACAAGGTCTTCACTGGTAGTGTCACCGCCATTCTGAAGCCATAGTGATGTTTCACCGGTTTGAACGCCCCACTGACAAAAGTCTTTGAACAATTGCTATAAAGAGATCTAATTGCCAAGTTGCCACCAGCTCCTACATCAGTTGTTTTACCCAAAGGATACGGTGCCCAACCTCATTGTGCTTATCATTTAAGAGTTGGTCATCGCACAGAAAAAAGCATCACCCTTTGTCATGCCATCCAAAATTTGATTGATAAAAGAGAAGTAAACCCTTCTATCAAATCCAATACGAAGACAGAATCTCCACTAGCACATCCTGTGAGCATAAGTGAGACGTCTCTTCCGGCGCTAGATCTTTCTATGCTCGATTAGGAGGAAGATATTGTTAGCCAGATCACCCCAGTATATGATAAGATCTGTTAGCTCTCAGATCAATGGTCAAAGACTTTTCCAGTGCCTAGCTGAGTATGATGCCGAGCTAGAACATTAGAAGGTTTGCCCAGCATTTTTAATATTACTCTTGTTTTAGAGTTGTGTTTTTGTTAATGTTTTTATTTAACTTTTGGTCACCGATTTAGTCTGATGCAACAGATGATGATTGGAAAGAAATAAAAAGTCAAAAATATTATATTCCTAAAAGTTTCTTTTAGAGTTTGAGTCAAATAGAGTTTGTGTTTCTAGCAAGTTTAGGAATCCATTCTTAACAAGTTGAGAGCATGATAATTTTCAAAGCAAAAGAGAATTGTCCGATGTCATACCGGTTGAATCCATATTTGACCAATCATTTTGAGATAATGTGCAATAGAAAATTTCAAATTTAAGATTAGTGGACTATCTCGTAACATTCTTTTTAGCATTTTGGGGGTAATGATCCCTGTGTTTTCAAGCTTGAATATCATAATCTCAGTTTCTTTAAAATTGAATGTCAGAGAACATAATGGAAGAATTTAGTTCAAAATTTCAATATTTGTGTGAGAATCTAAGAGATCATTAAGAGAAGGCCATGACTTCCTTTCTTGGCTAACCTTTCATCCCCCAGAAATAACACTCAAATATAATGACGTGGTCATAAGAGTTTCTTCTATTCTAAACTCAATCTCTCTTTCCTAGCATGGATCATTCATCTTGAAAAGAAACATAAGAAATTAAAAAAAGGCCCGCTAGACTGAAAACTCTGAAAAGGGCAGTCTAGGCAAAAGTTAGTGCACAAAAAGAAAAATTAAAAAAATATAAAAAAAAATAATAGACCTCAAAAGAATGTAGGTTTGAGTTTTCGTTAAAATGAGCATTCCTAATGATTGGAGGCTATCATTTGGCCAGCACATATCATCCTAATTACCCTATACTAAATTTTACCACTTATTAGTCATTTGTGCTTAAAAAGTGTAGTCTTTCTTTTTTTTTTCCTGGGATAATGGAGAGGCCTAAGCAAACTACAAAAGTTTATGTCTAGATTCTATTACGAGTACTATTACCAAATTAACAACAGAAAAGGGACCCCAAGTTGAAGCCGATTCAAAAGGTCACACAGAAATACTCCTTGTCAGGATTAGAGAGCAGTTGACATTACGCAAATGACGTCCTCAAAGTAGCAACATAAAATCCAAGACCACTCCTAGTTGGCATACTGGTTTGCTAAATTTTCCCGTTGAGCAAACACATTGGCCTCGCCGATGATGTCTGGATGTCTAATGGTTAATCTACACTCAACAAAAAAGGAGAAAAGAGAAAATATATCATACATAATCGGCTTCAACTCAGGCTACAACTCCTCAATCCACGCCATCTGTAACAGACATTGTATGGAATTTGCATGGATCAAAATATGTGTATGGTAATTTGTAAGGGCCCTGTCACCATTGACAAGTATGTGTAATAGAAATGGCATGAGATATCGAATCAGTGGCTGCAACTCATAGAGTACTGTAACTATCCATGCGACTGCCAATATGATCCATAATAAGACAACCAGTACCCATGAGAAAGGTCCTTGTAGTCCAAAAAGACGCAATATAAATATGAATTACGTTGGTACCAGGATCAAGTTTATCATTGGGTAAGGGTGTAGATGTATAGGTAGGTATGATGTTAGTCTTGAGATTAGTCGTGGGTGTACAAGGGAGGAAAGAGAGGAAGGATAGTTAGCAGTTGGAGGTAGAGGACAAGAATTAGAGAAAGTGTCCATCATAGTTGCTAAAGTAGCTGTCTGGCTAATTTTTTGGGAGTGATCAAAAGAATATGGCTGAAACATACACTCGTTTCGGTGAAGCCATATACTCCAAGGAATGCAAAAAACCAGTACTTGAGAGGAACAATTGAGAGTGGCAGACAAGCGTTGTTGCAAGATCCAAGAAATCAACTTTCTTTAACCTTAGGAATCGGGACAGACGACAGGATTTCTTCAAACTTACCATACTAGATGGAACTCAGCTTGTATCACTGGAGGAAAAGATGATTTGCAGTTTCTAGCTCTTGAGTGCAAAAGACACTTTCCATCAATAGGCAACTGACTAACTGAGGTTTTCATGGCAAGCGATCTAGAAGTAGTTGCCAAAAGAAATGCTAGAATTTTTGAGGAATTGAGAATCGCCATAACGATTTCCTAACCATCTCAGAAATAGCTCTGCCAGGATTGAACTGTGGTTTAGCTAAATGCCGTTTGCCCATTTCATTGTCATACAATAAGCGTAAGCTGATTTGACGTTGTAGTGGCCTTCCTTGGAAACCCCCCTTCCCCTCATAGAAAGAATCACCAAAACCTTCAGTCGAGATATAAATACTAGAAATTTGGGTCACAATACTTGCCGGAAAAATACTATGGAGAAGGAGGAGATTCCATGTGAAATTCTAGATGACATCTGCGATTGTATTAATCGAGAAAGTAGGCTGATAAATTGTTGTGAGATTGGGTAATGCCAGTGAAGAGATCTTGTGATCACACTAATGTGGCCTTTCTTTTTGAAAGCCTATATTTTTAACCTTGTGACGGGTAGTCTTCGTGTGTGTGTGTGTGCCTATGTCCTAAGTAATGTGGCAAAGTTAACTCAACATGGAAAGGGTTCTTCTTTATATTAAACAAGATCTTGAGATGATTGAAATCATGGTGATCATTTGTTTTATCTTGAAATAAGGAAGAAGTATTGAAGAAAAAGAGAGAGAAAAAGAAGAAGAAGAAGAAAAAAAAAACAGAGAAGTAGCTGAGGGGATTGAAGAATCGTTGTTGAAGTTCAGTGCATGAAATTGGCACTGATTGAGTTTGAAGAATTAATATTCAGCAAATCCAATTTGAACTATGTTGGACCTGATTTCCCCAATGGGGATACGTAAGCAGCTTAGTCATCTTCAAGGCTTGGTCTTCATGGGCACACGCTCGGGGCTTTGATTTCATACTTGGATTTTTGGGCCTTATTACCACTCATTTCTTAACCGATGATCTGACCTAGATTATGCCCCACATATAAAGTTCTCCCTGAGTTTATGCTTATTTAACAAAGACAAATGCTCGTTCATATCTTAATGAGGTCAACAAAAAGGATGAAATAAAAAACATTTGAAAAGGAAAAAAAAAGATAATGGTCCATGCACCTTTCTGAGCTCGCTATATTATGACATGAAATGTTTCCTATGGCTCGTTGGATGAATTTTTCATTCTTGATTTTCCAAACCTGATGTCTTCACCTTCTAATGACCTCATGATGACCCACTGATCTTCATCGCCTATTTGGCCTACCTTATCCTGAATAGCAGTTTGATATTTCTGCCACCACTTTGGTGGTAATATAAGAAGCCTTATGACCTTATCTTGTGCCTTATGAGCTTTTTGCCTCACACTTAACAGTTAATCACTTTGGTCCAACCCAGTCATCATACATTGATCTTTTAACTAATCCTGGGCCAGACCTCATCAACCTTATAGCTTATATAGCTCTGTAGCATATACATCAGCCTCGCAGTCTATGTAGTGCCATTTTCATACATCTGTACTATCCACCCTTTGGGCCCAACCCATGGTAGACTTGAGGATTGAAGCCCAAGTGTTTAAGTTAAGAATTAACTTATTCGGTGAAGTTTCATGATATTTAATGATAAGGAATCGAAGTGCTTTTGATCAAAAAACTTCAGTGTTCTTTTTCTTCTATGGACAGAGATAGACGTGTCAATAAAGTGGGCACCATTGCCTTAAGTTCTAAAACAAAAATGAAAAATCTTGAAGTTGTTGGTCCATTTACCATGTTGGGCAATCTAAATCATTTTTTAATTTAAACGTGATCTCAAACTGTGAAAGGATATTAACTTTGTCATAGGTTCTCCTTTGTCGATATCTTTAAAGTGTTTTCCAATATGATTTGCTTTTTATCTTAGTTTTACTAGGGTTAACTCCAACTGCATTTTTAAGTGTGCAAATTGGCTCCCCAACGGCTGATGACATTTTCGTGTTTTCATTCCCCCGGTGGGTGGATTTTTTGGGTTGAAGCTTCATTGATTAGTACACCTACGGTGCTGGTAAGGTCGTGAGGGGCTCCATATACATCTGATGTCCAGACAATCAGGACAATATTTGTTTTAGGTCATCTTTTACGCTACACTATCAGCATTTTTGGTCTACTAGCCTCCTATGAATCTCCTTTCATGACCATTAGGATAGCATCTATCCTCGGGTGCATTTTATTTTAGTCAGAGGTTCCTTGCAAGTCTCTCTCCCCAATTGTCACGTTATTGTCTGTCTTTATCCAGCTCATTGCATTGTTAGTTTTATCTGCTTGAATCATAGTCTAGGGGCTGCTTGCGATCCTCTTTCCACGACTGACATGATACTGTTTGTCCTTTGTAGGGTTAGTTTTATCTGCATTCATTTTGGTCTAGGGCTCTCTATGATTCCCCTCTCACGACAATTAGGGTAGCGCAAGATAGTGTCTGTCTTTGTGTCCTTCTTGTGTTTACCTAGGAGCTTCATATGAGTCACCTCTGCCGACAGTCGAGATAATGTCTGTCTTTGCATGCATTTTTGTTTGTACTTAAGGGCTCCCAATGAGTCCACTTTCATGACAATCATGATAACATATGTCTTTTTCTATCCAGTTTATTGCATGGTCAGTATTGTCTAAATGTGTTGCTGTCTAGGGGATCCTTGCAATTCCCCTTCATGATAGTTAGGGTAGCGTCTGTCTTTCATTGACTTTTTTAATGCACGCTTAGCATCATCTGTAAGAAATCTTTTCTAGGAACTTCCTGTGATTCCCCCTTCACAACAGTCTTGATAGCCCCTATCGTAATCCTGTTCATTGCATAGTCAATTTTATCTACATCCATTGAGTCTAGGGGCTCTTTGTGATTCCCCTTTCCTGACAATCATGGTCACGTCTGTGTTTGTTTGTTTCACTTTATTGCAGGGTCAGCATGACCTTCACATATTTTTTTTAGGGGCTCCTTGTGATTCCCTTTTCACCATAGTCATTTTACGATTCATAGTCATTATCATCTGCCTATATTTTTGTCTAGGGGTTCCCCTGTGATTCTTTCCCTGCTGTCATGATGTTGTCTGTCTGCATCCAGCTTATTGCATTGTCAGTTTTGTCCACGTGCATTTTGTCTAAAGGCTCTTTGCGAATCCCTTCTTTGATCAGTTAGGATAGTGTCTATTTTTTGTTAGTCCATTACATTGCATTTGTCATCTTTGTCTATATGCATTTATGCTAGGGCCTCCTTGTGATTCCCTTCAACTGACAGTAAGGATAATGTCTGTCCTTGTTTGATCAGTCCATTGCACGGCCAGTTCTTTCTGCATGCATTTTTTCTAGGGGCTTTATGTGATTTCCTTATCCGACAAGCAGGGTCAGTTTTATTTTTGTCTCGTCCTAGTCCATGTCTTAAGAGTCTACATCTTGACCTTAGTCTTCAAAAGATTTTTTTTAAAAATAGAATATATATATATATATATATATAGAAATTAAAAATCCAAAAGGAAAAAAATCTTATGTTTGCTATGACTTTTCAGTCACGCCCATTATCCTTCATGACTCTAGTAAAAGAGTCAGCCTATAATCTCAGCCCTTCACCTATCATTCTCTCTTAGTCCAGGTTTATGTTCGAGGGAATTGGACCTCAATCCAGGTTGGTACATGTAAGGCATGTGTATTCTTCTTTCCAAATTCAGTTCAAACTACATTTGGCGCGGTCCCTTCCTGTTGAGGGTATGTAGGCAACCTTCGATAGGTGCATCCATTTCTAATCAGGTCTATGCCCGAGAGTAGCTAATCATCATACTCAGGTCAACACGTGAAGGATGCCTACAGGCTCCATTTTCCAACAAGATCTATGTTTGAGGGTATAAAACCCCAATTCAAGTTGACATGCAGGTATCGTGTACCTTGCTCTACTCAATCCCCCGATCAACCGTCGTTACTGTTGGCTCTGGCATTTGAGGATGCATCCTTATGGCTAAGCAAAAAATTGTCATTACCATTGGCTCTGACTCTTAATCATAAGCCTTTGTTATCTCTAAACAATCAATATTGGCTCCGGCTTCTAGACAAACTTTTTAACTCATTCGTCTAAGCGATCGATTATTGTTACTATTGACCCCGGCTCTTAGGTAGTGAGCCTTCTAGTCCCAGTCCTAGCTAAATTTTTTCTTCATATTCTTAGACGACCAACCGTCATTACTGTTGGCTCCGGCATCTAGGGATATGCCGCATGTTTAAGCAACCAATTGTCGTTATCGTTGGCTTCGGCTCTTCTACATAACCATTTGGCATCTTTAGATGATCTATTGTTAGTACTGTTGGCTACGGCTTCCAAGGATGCACCGTATCGTTAAATGACCAATCAGCATTACTATTGGCTCCGGCTCTTAGTCATAACCTTTTAGTATGTCTAGATGACCAATCGTCGTTACTATTGGCTTCGACTTCCAGACATGCTTTTCTCCTCATTCGCCTAAGCAACCAATTGTTGTTACTATTGGCCTAGCCCTTAGGCAGTGAGTTTTTTCAATCTAGTCCCATTCTTTTTTTCATATTCTTAGAGGACCAACTGCCATTACTGTTGACTCCGGCATCTATGGATACATCCGCATGTCTAAGCGACCGATTGTCATTACCATTGGCTCCAACTCTTAGATATTACTTTTTAGTATCCTTAGACGACCAATACGGCTTCTAAAGACGTGCGTAATGCCTAAGTGACCAATCATCATTACTATTGGCCCTGGCTCTTAATCATAAGCCTTCGGTGTGTTTAGGCAAACAATCTCGTTATAATTGGCTCTCCCTTTTAGATACGCTTTTATCCTAGACAACCAATTTTTGTTACCATTGGCTCTGGCTTATAAGGTTATATCCTTATAGCTAAGCAACCAATCATCGTTACTATTGGCTTCGGCTCTTAGTCATATGGTTTCAGTACATCTAGATGACCAATCGTTGTTACCATTGGCTCTGGCTTCTGGATGTACCTTCATGTTTAAGTGACCAATCATTGTTAGTCTTAGCTCTAGCTTTTAGACATGATTTCTCAGTTTCCTTAAGCGACCAATCATTATTACTATTGGCTCCGACTCGTAAGCTAACAATTTTTTTTTTGTCCCAGTTCTAGTTCTATCTCAGGTCTCACATATTCTTAGACGACCAATTATTTTTACCGTTGACTCTGGATTCTAAAATACGCGCTTTGTCTGGTGAATAATTGTTGTTGCTTTTGGCTCTGGCTTTCTAATATTGCTCAATGACCAATCATTATTACAACTGGCTCCGGCTTCGATCTCCAGCATCAGAACTATGTTAGTCTGATCCCTTTCCAGGGATACGTTAGAATCCTTATAAAGGTCCAACCTCACTTCCGTTTCAGTCTTTGATTCTGTTTCGAGGCTTATGGTCTTTTCTGTGTAAATACTACAAAAATGTGTTCTCCTTATACGGTGATGTTCTCCCATAAGCGAGCTCCCTTACTGAGGGACTCTGTAGACATCCTATATTTGTAGTCATTAATAACTAAATAAATTGTGGGCTAATTATTTGTTAAAGTGTATTATTAAGCCTAAGCCTAGTAGTGTGACCTAATTAATTAATTTAGTCCACTTAAGTTTAATTGTCCAAGTCTATTCTAGCTGCAGGTCCAATCGATTAGTTCAGTCCAATTGTGTGAAGTCTAGTCCAGTCTAGTCTGTTTAGCCCAAATTAATTAGACCCTATCCATTAGATAACTAGCCTAATTCGTTAAGTTTTAACAAAAGTTAAGGTCAAGAGATTGTGATTTGTTAGATGATTTGGAAATGTCTTGTGATTTATCCTTGATTCATGTGATTGATTTATATGAGATACGGAGATAATTTCATAATCTTGTACATCCAATCAAGTCAAATCCAAGATAATTACCGAACTAGGGTCAAATAATGTCTAAAAATTTGAAAAAAAATATTTTTAAATCATGGGATGAACCGGTTGATCTCCGACTAGTTGACTTTGCTGAATCAAGCTTTGATTTTTATCAAATATTATATTTCATCTTCAAATCAAAGATTGATATGGTCATATTTACCATTTCTGGCGTCTCAGACCACTATAAATAAGCCCTTGGCCTACATTTTCATGGACAGGCTACGGTCGAAATGTAGATTACTTCTTGTAGGACCAGAGTCGAACTACGACAATTTTGATTTCGATTAGTCAGATCGGATACATAGGCAATTTGACTCCCGTTTGAGTTTAAGCCAAAAGTATAAAAATAAACTTAGGGTTAGATTTATCATATTTTGCATGTTACATGTTTTTTAGGCCAAAATTCAATAAAAATAAAGTAGAGATCGATAGGGCGCGGCGGGCACCTTCCCATTGTATAACTTAGTCCTCAAACACTTTCTTGGTTTCAATAGACTACTCATCCTTTTGAACACCTTTAGACTAAATTTAGGATTTTTGTCATTTTTTTATTTTCTTTAAATTAAATAAGATGGCGACTCCATTAAAATCTCTTTCTAGGGGATTTTCCCGAGGCAATTTGCCACAATACTTAATAGAGGTTGGACTCCGTTGAACTTCTGGAGGGTATTAGATCCATTAATTATAAATGGGTAATGAAAACTAAGAGAGACTTCAAGGGACAAGTCGAGAGTTATAAGGCTAGGCTAGTAGCAAAGGGCTATACCCCGAAAAAGGGAGTAGATTATGCTGAGACTCTTTTTCACCAATTTCCTTGAAAGACTCTTTTAGAATTATCATTACATTGATGGCAAAGTTTGATCTTAAGCTTCATCATATGGATGTAAAAACAGCTTTCCTGAAGGGGTGATCTGTGAGAATAGTGTACATGAAGCAGCCCGAGTTTTTTGAGGTGGCATGCAGTGAGTATACGCTTTATTTATTTATTTTTTTTGGGGGGGGGGGGGGGGGTAATATGGTCTTAATTAGGTTCCTCAAAAATAGAACTAAAAATTTCAGTAAGGTAGTGCAATTTTTTACTTTTGTGGAAAATACTGTTGGATATTGGATATATCCTAGGGCCAGCATGAGCCAAAATATCTTTTTAGTTTCGTATATTGATGCTTATATGTTTGGCATAAAATATAAGCGAGATAGATCCACATCGTTGTTAGGACATTCTCGGAAAGCGTATATTAAGCAATTTCTTAATTAGTTATTTTAATATGCAATAGTGTGGAGTATGTGTAGCTTCTGTGTGTGAAGGGGATAACTTGAGCAAGGATTAGTGTCCTAAGAATAATGTTGAAAATCATTCTATGAAAACAAAATCTTACAATTGCAATGTGAGTAGTTTGATGTATGCAGATATGTGCACAGTGAATGTTCTGGGTAGATACTCCGCTAATTCTGGTAATGCTTATTTGGAGGCTGCAAAAAAGGTGATGCAATATTTGCTGAATACCAAAATCACATGCTTTTGTCTAAAAGCGTTGATGATCTCGAGGTAAGCGGCTGTGCGAATGTAGCCTTTAGTGGTAGCATGGACGTTGGAAAACCCATTACAATTTACATATTCTTACTCGCAGCTAGAGCAATCTCGTGGAAAAGTGCTAGACATAACCCGTCTCTTCTTCCACTATATATGTAGTTAGAGATAGTAGCTTCTTTTACGGATGGGGCACAAGCCAAGTGGTTGTGTCCAATGGCCTAGAAATTTTATTTCTGGTCTTCATATTGTTGATTCCATCTCTAGGCCATTAAAGACTTATTTGGTAACCTCTCCGCATTTTCATTCTCAGATAACAGTAAAAAATTTGAAGGTGCAAAGTATGTAGAGCTAAGGTTTTACAATGAGGAGAATGGCTTGAAAATGGTGATTTGTTATATGAACGCATTGATATAAATAACATGTTAGCAAATCCACTAACCAAAGGGCTAAGGCTTGGTTACTTTGCTTGGCAAATAGAGTATGAGGGTATTTTGATGTAACTGGTTAGTGGGAGTTTAAGCTTTGTTTGTCCTTTCTTCGAAGTCAATAGAATAATACTTTTGTTGTTCTATGGATGTTATTTTGCAAGATACTTTTTACATATATGAGCTCATCCTGTTAATTTTGTTTACGATTGGGATCTCATTAAGAATAAATCTTTAGCTTTGAGGCATAAAGGGTTCTTTAAGAAGTGACTTCCTTTCGGAAGTGTGCAAGGGATTTGATCCCATAAAGGAACATTTTGACCATATTGAGGATCGAATTGGAAATTAGTGATCCCTTGAGCTAATTTTCACACTACACTAAACCAAAATAGGAGCTCGTGTCGAGAAGAAAATTGATATTCAAATACATAACCAGCAAGCCATGTTTTAAGTGATCATTAAAAGTATTTGAGCTATGACTTATCTCACGTTATGCATTATCGCATGGTATGGTGTAAGTGTCGGGCATGTTTAATTATGTGGGCTTTCAATGGGTGAGCCCATGTAGTTGAAATCCTATTAGGGCTGGGTCCCTCTCTCATCCATTTATAAGTGATAGCATGCCTCACTCTGTTACATGGTTTTCACCTCTAAAAAGAGAGAGAGGAAGATCATGCCCAAGACACACAAGTGGGCATGCCACTAATTGTTGAAGTCGATCATACAGAATCATGGCATCAGATGCTATATATATATATATATATATATATATATATATATATATATATATATATATATATATATATATATATATATATATATATATATATATATATATATAATATGTACATACTCACATTTTATGCGTACAAGATTGGGTTAAATTGTATTATCTAGGCCTATTTGTGTGGGTGGGTAGGTGAGGGGGGCACGACTGTTGTTAATCCCCAAAGAGTGGTGGTTAGTGATGGCAGACACTACAAGGAAACAAGTCTTTTGCGACGGACTTTTTGTGACAGACGCTAACCTGTTGCTAAAAGTCACCTTTGGTGATGAAAACACCCGCGCCAAAATAAAGATTTTTACCGATAGAGTATCCTGTCGATAAAAATCTTTAGCGAGAGACTTTTGGCAACGGGTAAATACCGAGAGAATTTCTGTCTCAAATTTTTTTTCTTATTTTTTAACAGATTTTTGCCCTGAGAGAAAATAATTTTGAAATTAATTAGTGACGGACATTTAGCGACGAATAAGTATCCGTCGTTGAAGGTAGTATTTTGCAAATATTTTAAGCATTATAGCGACGGTTGTTTTTGTCACTAAAAGTCTGTCGCTAAAAATGAATTAAAATGATTACTTTTAGCGACGAACCTTTAGCAACGGTAAAGATTCGTCACTCATGCAACCCTATTTTTCCTTCTCTTTTCTCCCCGCCGCTCTTTTCCTCTCTCTCTCTCTCTCTCCACCGTCCCCTATACCTCTTCCACTGTCCCCTTCACCATACATCCTCACCTCCGTCCCATCCCACCACCACGCCGCCCTTCCCTCTCCCCACACATCTGCCCCCCCATAGCCACCTCGCCGCCCTACAGCCGCATAACCATTGCCACCTCGCTGCCCTGCAGCTACCCCATCACTGTCACAACCACCCCACAATCGCGCCACCACTCCACAACCTCCTCACAGTCGCACCACCATCGACACAGTCCCCCCCTCTCTACTGGACCACCACTGCCGCCACCTTTCGCCCGCCAATGCCCGCTGCATTCCGTGCGCCACTGTTGTCATTCACCACCACTACCAGAACTCACTTTTTTTTTTCCGGTTAGAAATTATCATATGCTAGAAATCATTTATTGTATTGAAATTGTTAGAGATCATAATATTTGGTTTGTTGGTTTTATGATTTCTATTGTACATTTAATTGTTGAAAGCATGTATTGTCCTTAAATTGTTCAAAACATGTATCTTACTAAAATTGTTGAATATACAAATGTGTTAGGTAATGTATGAAACCGTTATTTGTTTTTTAGTTTGATTGTTTTGTATGAGATGAAAGTTAGGGAACTAATAGGGATTGAGAAAACGTTAATATTTAAGATAATGATCGAATCTTACGGGAAATTAAGAGCAATAACACAATGATTGATTAAAATCAGCACTTTTGACCAATTTTAAAGTAGACTTACAATCCCAAAATCCTAATCCTAACAATAAGAAATTTATCCTAATTAACCCAAATTAAGCCTTAAGTAAGTCCTAGTTAAACTCTAGTTAACACTAGTTAACTCTAGTTAACACTAGTTAACTCTAATTAAACGCAAGTAACTCCAATTAGCAGTAATAAGGGCTAATCAGCCATAATTAACATTGATTAACCTTAATTAAATAACGAGTAAACTTTAATTAACACTAATTAACCCTAATTACCTTCTAACTAGCCGTGTTGGGGCATTAATAAAACTCAATTAAATCTAATTAACCCTAATTAAACTCAATTAACTCTAATTAGCTTTAATTAGTCCTAACTAGCCCCACTGGGGCCTTAATTTGCCCTAATTAAACTTAGTCAATTTTATTAACCCTAATTAGCTCTTAATTACACCCAGTTGTTAGTAATTAAACCCCATTAACTATAATTGACTCGAAATAGCCCGAATTAGTCCTAATCAACACTAATTAATGCTGATTAATCCTAATTAAACCTGAATTGCACTGATAAACCCTAAACAAGCCTAATTAACCTAATTAAACCTCAATTAACCTAATGGAATCCTAATTAGCCCTAACTAGCCTCGACAAACCCTAACTAAACCTTAAATAGCCGTGATTAACCCAAATAAAATCAATTAACCCTAATTAAACGAAAATTACCCTAATTAAATCATAATACTCCCTCCGTCCCTAAAAGAGTGATCCATTTGACTTTGCACGTATATTAAGGATTTATGTTATATATTATGTTTCCCATTTTACCCTTTAGAGAGAGGGGAAGAGAGTAGTCATGAGAGAGAAAATTAGTTGGTTGAGTGTTAAATGTGGAGAGAGAAATAGAATAAAAAAGTGTAAAGTGGTGGGCCAGGAGAGAGAAAATGAGTTGGTAGAGAATTAAATGTGGTGGGAGAAATAAAATAAAAAAATATAAAAAGGATAAATATGTAAAAATATCTACAAAATCTTTCCTAATTTGGAAGTGATCAATTTTTGTGGGATGACCCAAAAAGAAAATATGATTAGTTTTTTAGGGACAGAGGGAGTACATTTCTAACTAACCCCAATTAGCCTAAATACAACCTGACCCTAACTATATACGTAAACCCCGTCACAATCATAGGTGGGACAATATCAACTCGGCAAATGAACTCCATATTCATTGAGAAACGTGAGTCAGCTTTCTGAATTAGGAATATTCGTTGTTATTTTGTGAAGTCCATTGACAATGAGTTGAATCAACTCATCGCCGATGAATTCTAATCAAAGTGAAATTGGTAACATATGCAACAATCTTTCTGAAATTTTGAATTTTCAAAAATATGGTTGCATATGTTACCAATTTTCAAATGCATGGATGCATGCATAAAAACCCTTAGTTCCCTTTCAAATGTACTCATTACAAAATAATGTTTTGTAATGAGCCTTTGGTTGTCCAGTTTGGACAATTTGAAAAAGCTAAGTGTTTATAAAATAGTGTATCAACTCATGCTCTGTGTTCTATGTCTTGGATATTTGGTGCACGTTCTCCAGTATTTTTTTCGGATGCATACAGATCTAATGTTCTAAAATCTATTAATTCTTGTAAGAGCAAGATTAGACGCATGTTAAAACACCTAATCGATGTCGTGTATTTGGAGAAATACGGGGAGGTGCTACCGAATTTTTTGCAGACATAAGACTAAGCACGAGTTGGTAACTGTTTTATAAACATGTGCTTTTCTGAATGGGATAGGACCACTACCTATTAGAGAACGGAGGGAGGTATATATAGACATGTTGTCACATGCATGCATTCATTTTCACATGACCCTTCTTAATCAAGATGACATTCGGGATGAGGCATAGTATGATTACCGAGATATGATTATGGATGCTGAGTATGCTAATGTTGAATGGGGTGACTACTGCAGCGATGACAGTCCCCAATAGCAAAACGAGGGGGCTAATCAGTTTTATGATTTGTTGAGAGACGCGGAGGAGCAGTTATGGGATAGAATAAAAAAACACACATGGCTGTCTGCGGTTAGTAAAAATCGGATCATGGGCTAAGTGAGAAAGGATTTAACTAATTTATTACTTTATCAAAGAAATTTTTCCCGGACAGTGAAAAGTTGCCCCCATCGTACTATGATGCGTAGAAGATGATGAGGAAACTTGGATTGAGCTATAAGCAGATAAATGCATGGAATAACGTCTGTGTATTATTCTAGAAAGAAAATAAGGACTTGACATGGTGTCCACTAGGTGATCATTCGAGGTATAAACTGGACAAAGGGAAGAAGACAAACATTGCACGAAAGGTACTGCGATATTTTCCCGTTACCCCAAGGCTTCAGAGGTTATACTATTCCTCTAATATGGCTGAACATATGAGAGCTCACTGTAAGACTCGTAGCAACGATGCCGAAGTGCTGACAAATCTGGATGATAGAGAGGCGTGGAAGGAGTTTGACCGCAAGCATCCAAGCTTTGCTCAAGAAGTTCAGAATGTTATACTTGGTTTGGCAACTGATGGGTTCAACCCTTTCGGGCAGTCTAGCACTCATTACTCCACATGGCCTGTTATTATTGTCCCGTACAACCTTCCACTAAGCATCTACATGAAGAAGCTGTAAATGTTTCTGTAGTTGCTTATTCTGGGGCCATCGAGTCCCGATAAGGACATGGATGTATATTTAAGGCCGTTGAATGATGAGCTCAAACAACGATGGGATCATGGAGTCGAAACTTATGATGCATCCCTTAAACAGAACTTTCAGATGAGGGCTGCTTTAATGTGGATTATACACAATTTTCCCACATTAGGAATGACGAGTAGGTGGAGCACACATGGAAAGTTAGCATGTCCTGCTTCTATGGGTGTGAATCCCGGTCATACGTTAAAGCACATCGAGAAGACCTTGTGGTTCGGATGCCACCGAAAGCTTTTACCACCAGACTATCAGTTCTGTAGGCAGATAGATAAACTAGACGCGACAATTAAGCGTGAGGTTGTCACACTGGACTACCCATCTGGTGAAAAAATGCGAGAGCACTTGATACTGACATAGCATACAACAAGGGTGTGCCGGATCAAAAGATTCCAGCATTCGGGAAAGAGTACAACTGGAGGAAACAATATATTTTTTGGGAGTTAGCCTACTGAAGGACACTCATTATCCGAAACAACATGGATGTGATGCACATTGAGAAGAATATTTTTAATAATGTGTTCAACACAGTGATGAATGTCAAGAAAAAATTGAAAGATCACCTTAAAGTGAGAAAGGATCTACAAAAGTTGGGTGTACACCGTGAACTGCATCCTCGGACAGTCAGTGGGAGGACGCTACTTTTGAAAGCACCTTACTGTCTAGACAAAAAAAGGTGGAGAAGGTCTGTTAGTGGGTTAATAATTTGAAGCTTCCGGATGGGTATGCTTCCAACATATCTTGTTGCTGCAATGTATCAGAATGCAAGTTCCAAGAGATAAAGAGTCACGACTATCACGTATTTATGGAAAGATTCATCCCTATTGCCTTCCAGAGACTGTTGCCAAGGAATGTATGCGAGACTTTAACTGAATTATCTCATTTCTTTCGAGATATTTGTTCTTATACAATCTGGGTGAGTACATGGAGGTGTCTGAGAAGAACATTGTGTTGACAATTTGCAAGCTCGAGAAAATCTTCCCACCATCATTCTTTGATTCAATAGAGCATTTGGCATATGAAGCTAAGATGTTGGGTCTGTGCAATATCGATGGATGTATCCATTTGAGGTATATTGCTTTAACTTTATGTTGTTCATTTACACGTAATGCAACCTAACTCTATTCGTTAAACGTTTAGGTTCATGCTCCATTTGAAGAAGAAAGTCTGTAATAAAGTTCGTGCTGAGGGCTCAATTGCTGAGGCTTACGTAATGAAAGAGCTTATAAACTTTTATAGCCAATATTTTGGGCCTAATGTTGAAACAAGGTTTAATCAACTAGGCCAAAATGAGCCTGGAGTCAGCACACATTTAGAAGGGCAATTGTCAATATTCAAGCAGTCAGGTAGTCTGTTCGGACAAACCTACACTCGGTGGTTAAGGGATGTAGAGTACAGTGCTGCAACAATATATGTCCTTCTAAATTGTGATGAAGTTTCAGCATTCGTTGAGTAAGTTTCTGACTTCAAATAATTACTGTACATAATTGAAAATGTATGACCTATGGGTTAACTCTCTCGATTTGCAATGAGTTTGATGCAGAATCTTTAATCACTGATCCCGCTGGACTTAAATCTCATCAAAAAAATTTGTAGAGTGGTTTAGAAGACGTGTAAGTCTTTAACCAAAATACACTATGTTTTATATGAACTCCATATGTGGTTTATTAACTTTCACCATTTTATATAATAGGTTCAGTTGGTCGATGCACTAGTAGCCTCTTTGTTTAAATTACTAGTACAAGGCCCTAGTAAACAAGCAGCCTGTATAGAGGCTATATCATCAATGGGTTTAGATTTAACGTAAAAGATGATGATCAGACAAAACAAACCCAAAACAGTGGAGTCTTGGTCAACGGCGATAGTTATGACAAGAATTGCATGGACTTTTATGGAGAGCTGGATGCGATTGTTAAACTAACATATATGGGTTCCCTAAACTGCCTGGTAATGTTCAAGTGTAGATGGTTTGATGTCATATGTAGTAGAGGAATTCTTGTTAACTCACAAGGGATTGTAGATGTCAAAGTTAAGTCAAGACTTGCATCAGACGAGCCATTTGTGTTTGCTAGTCAAGGTGCATAAGTCTTTTACGCGGAGGATGTCGCAAATCCCAAATCTCATTGGTATACAGTTATCAATTCCAAGAAATTGCATGTGGCATATGACAGTGAGTTAGACACCTTTCAAGCCGGCCAAACACCTGTCTTAGTAGCTGTTGAGGTGGACAACGAAGAGGACGATCTCCTCTTCAACTAACAGTTGATGTCGGAGAAGAAGTCATCGATGATGACGCGGAAGATATAGAAAGTGTTGAAAAATGAGCTGAGTCGATCGACGAAGAGAAAGAATTACTCGATGAAGAGGACGACGAGTCCCAAGAAGAAGAGGATAACGAGTCCGACAATGATGATAGCAATGATTTCCAAAATGAAGATGATTGACTTGTACTATTGTAAAATGCATTCTTTTAGTACTCGGTTCATATAATGTTTTTATACTCGGTTCATTTATATAGTATTGTAACATGATGTGGACTAAACATTGTTTTTAATGTGTTAATTTCTTTGGACTTGTTGTACACGAAGTCAGACATGGATAGATTACGGGCCGTGTCGCCATTGTCTATTGATGATGAGCACATCGTGCTCATATCCAGCAGGCGGGGGCCTATCCCCAGCCCCTGCCCCTGTCCCAGCCCCAGTCCCAGCCGCTGGTCCAGCCCCAGACCAATTCCTCCCACACGCCGCTTGTTCTCCTTCTTTTGTGGGTTTCACCTTAGGTATATTTGACAATGGCGTTTGGCCATAATGCTAGACTTATATTTAAATTATAATTGATCTGTATTAATGTTGGTGTTTTGTAGGATCTCGACGAGGCAGTGGACCGACACGTGGGGTGCACATCGACCCCCAGCGTAAACATAGAGTTACTCTCACCCAGGAGGGCCAGTAAGAAAAAAAATTACATAATGCAGTACTTACAATCTTCAATTCCGATATTTATTACAGTCCACTTATTTAATGTATTTAATGTTTGTTTCTTTATCAAGATCCTGGAGACTCTGGTGAAGATGAAGATCGACGTCCTTGGGAAGGGCCGATTCTTTGAGTCACTGTTATACTGGAAGGACTAGGATGCCGCGACGAGGGAGTCTTTATAGGAAGAGTGGCTGGTATGGTTTTTAACCGTTTGTGTCAGTCATGACAGTTAGGGTAGCGTCTGTCTTTCATTGACTTTTTTAATGCACGCTTAGCATCATCTGTAAGAAATTCTAGGAGCTTCCTGTGATTCCCCCTTCACAATAGTCTTGATAGCCTCTATCGTTATCCTGTTCATTGCATAGTCAGTTTTATCTACATCCATTGAGTCTAGGGGCTCTTTGTGATTCCCCTTTCCTGAGAATCATGGTCACGTCTGTGTTTGTTTGTTTCACTTTATTGCAGGGTCAGCATGACCTTCACATATATTTTTTAGGGGCTCCTTGTGATTCCCTTTTCACCATAGTCGTTTTACGATTCATGGTCATTATCATCTGCCTATATTTTTGTATAGGGGTTCCCCTGTGATTCTTTCCCTGCTGTCATGATGTTGTCTGTCTGCATCCAGCTTATTGCATTGTCAGTTTTGTCCGCGTGCATTTTGTCTAGGGGCTCTTTGCGAATCCCTTCTTTGATCAGTTAGGATAGTGTCTATTTTTTGTTAGTCCATTACATTGCATTTTTCATCTTTGTCTAAATGCATTTATTCTAGGGCCTCCTTGTGATTCCCTTCAACTGACAGTAAGGATAATGTATGTCCTTGTTTGATCAGTCCATTGCACGGCCAGTTCTTTCTGCATGCATTTTTTCTAGGGGCTTTATGTGATTTCCTTATCCGACAAGCAGGGTCAGTTTTTTTTATCTCGTCCTAGTCTATGTCTTAAGAGTCTACATCTTGACCTTAGTCTTCAAAAGATTTTTATATATATATATATATATATATATATATATATATATATATATATATATATATATATATATTTGGGTCGTGATCCATTGATAGCGCTAGCAACTTAACCCAAGTTGCTAGCGCGATCTGGCCGTCTACGGGCGAGAATAGACAGCCAGATCGCGCGCCACAACAGCACTTTTTTTTCACCGTCCGCAACATAATGTAGCAGACGATAATTTACCGTCCGCTACATTATGTTGCGGACGGCAAAACAGCGCTAGCAACTTGCTAGCGCTATCAATAGATCACGACCCTATATATATATATATATATATATATATATATATATATATATATATATATAGGGAGCTGATCCACTGCTAGCGCTAGCAACTTAACCCAAGTTGCTAGCGCGATCTGGCCTTCCACGGGCGAGAATGGACGGCAGATCGCGCTCTACAACAGCGAATTTTTTCACCGTCCGCTACATAATGTAGCGGATGGTGAAAAAATTGTCTGCTACATTATGTAGCAGACGGCCCAACAGCGCTAGCAACTTGCTAGCGCTAGCAATGGATCAGCTCCCATATATATATATATATATATATATATATATATATATATATATATATATAATATTAAAAATCCAAAAGGAAAAAAATCGGATGTTTGCTATGACTTTTCAGTCACGCCCATTATCCTTCATGACTCTAGTAAAAGAGTCAGCTTATAATCTTAGCCCTTCACCTATCATTCTCTCTTAGTCCAGGTTTATGTTCGAGGGTATTGGACCTTAATCCAAGTTGGTACATGTAAGGCATAGGGTTGTTTTGCCGTCCGCAACATAATGTAGCGGACGCTACATTATGTCGTGTACATGGCCTCTCCGGTATGGCTGCACGTGTTCAAATAGAAGCGTCACCACCCCCCGCTACCCCTCCACAGATGCAGACACCGACCGTAGAGAGACCATCTTTACAAGAGGATGAAATCCGTCACATTGCTCCGGAGGTGTATAGGATGATCGTGGCAAATAATCAGGTACAACCACTATATACGTTGAGTAAACACTTTGTACGATTGCTATCGAGATTAATGCAAATGTGCCTTTACATGCACGGGTGCTGCTAATGGACATGCCAAGCCGGATCCAAATCACAGTGCCCCCCTAGTCGAGGACGATCAACAGGATCCGGGACTCGCCAACCCCTGATCAGACCTTCCCCTCCTAGCTGTTTGTATCTCGCTCTCGTGCCCCCTGACTTGTACTCCCCTCCCCTACTCTATTGTACCCCACTTCGGTGCCCTCTTGAACTTTGTATACCTTTTATTTTTTGTTTAGTATAGAAGTCATTCTTTATACGTATGTGTTGTGTCTGTTTAACCCCAATGTGCATTGAGATATATTTGCTGGATTGCGAATTTGTAATTACTGGTTTGGGTATTAAAAAAATATATTTTTAATATTAGTTTGACTTTTAGCGATGGATTTTATTCTGTCGCTAAAAGTCTTACTTACTCAGTGAATAAATGATTTTTAGCGAAGGATATTCCTTCGCTAAAAGTCATCAATTTTGAATAATTTTTATCCGCCGCTAAAATGTCTGTCGTTTAAACTTTTGACGACGAATTGTTCCGTCGCTAAATATTTTACTTAATAAATTATTTTCGAAAATAAGAAATTAAAATATGGAAAATATGTTTAGCGACAGAGATTTTTTCGCTAATTATATTTGTACTCCGTTGCAAATCTTTTAACAACGAACTTTTAGCGACGAGTTGCCTGTCACTAAAAGTCTTTGGCAACGGATGTAGGGCTTTAAGCGACGGAAGTGTCTGTCGCTAAAAGTCATTTTTCTTATTGTGAAATGCGTGGTGATGCGCCGATGGGAGTGGCGGTAGGTTAAGATTATAGGGATGAAAGAGATTCATCATATATAGTCAGTGTAGTTTTGGCATACCATTGTTACTGGGGCTATACAAGGATTTTTGCACTAATTTTTAACTGTTTATGATTTTTAATTGATGAGGCTCGTCAATTATTACAACTAATACATTAGGGAGTGGACCCAAAAACATAACATACTTGAGAAGGGTTAATTCTACTACTCTATTTCTAGGAATGATACTTTTTTTTAGGCAAATAGACATTTAACATCCAACTGCACGTCCGCGATCATAATCTGGTCTACCAATTGCAATTGATCTACCAGTAGGTCATAATTTGCCCTTATACTGTAACAAAGCCCAGTATAAGTTTCCAGTTCGTTGGTACTGAATTTCCTACATACAACTTGTCCAGGGAAAAGTTTTACATATTCCTTGGCAAATCACAAAAATTTTATATTTGCTACTTTATCTTTGCTCTATAGATTGTGATTGAGTCCTTATATATAGTTGTTCATACCCTATTCTGGTCGCACCCCAGGACCCGCTAAGGGACCCACTTTGCACGACACATCACCCAGTCAGCGGTCAACTTTTCAACGCTCGAGAGCCGGTCAAAGCAACGCATGATCAAGTCACGTGAACTGCTCGTGAAGCGACCTCAGCGTCGGCCACCTTGGGGGTCGGCCACCCATGGGGTCGGCCACCTGCCTTAACGACCGACGAACGTCGTTCGCGACCACGCTCCGCCGTAGTCACGACGACCGTCGCTCTCGGCCGAGCTCCGTCGCCGCAATGACCCTCGCTCGCCCTCGCTCGCTCATAGTCACGATGACCGTCGCTCGCGACCGCGCTCCGTCATAGTCGCGACAATCGTCGCCCTCGACCGTGCTCCGTTGTCACGACGACCATCGCTCGCAGCCGCGCTCCGCCGTAGTTGCGACGACCGTCGCTCTCAACCGTGCTCCGTCGTTGCGATGACTGTCGCTCGTAGTCACGACGACCGTCGCTTGTGGCCGCTCTGTCACCATGACGACCGTCGCTCACGGTCGTGCGCCATCCACGCAACGACCCCTGGCGCTCTCTGTCACATTACAGTACCCCGGCACCAAGTAAGGACTCGCGACAGTTGTCGCAGCGCCCATGCGCCACAATCAATGTCTCGTGCTGTAGGCACCGCGCCTATGCGCCACAATCATGTTATATGCTTACGGGATGGGCTCACAACCTCGAAGCCATCGCCGTCTTCATTCCAGGGGGACTTCGCTCCATGCTCCGGCATGAGGACCCTTCGCAGCGGGATAGGCGACTCCTCCGGGACACTATATCCGCCAGGGTGCCTGCGTGACTGGCCTACGTGCTCTGGCACTGGGGGCTCGCGTCGGCACCCCTAAGGACTATGACCCCCGGGTCACTTTGAGATGGGAGCAGGTCTCCGGAAGGGCATCTTGCCTAGTCCACCTGGTAGCTGGGCGTCGGGTCTTCCCCACCGCTGCCAGGCCTGCGGGATTCAGTAAGGGCTTGGACTGGAGGCTGGGGCAACGGGCTACTCTGACCATGCTACCGCGGCATGATCAGTCTCCTCAGACAGGCAGAGAGATGTCGCAAGGGCAGGGCAGCACGAACTTAGGGACCGGCAGTCCCAACGGAGGATCAGTGCTTTGGCCCCCTCTGGCGACGTGTCGTTCCCATGGGGTGACACATGTCAACTTATGACACATGCACATTTTTGCCTATAAATAGTGGACTTTGGAGCTTTTTCAAGGATCTTTCTCTTATTTGGACTTTTCACTTTCTCTCTCTAAAAAGACATTCTCTCTGGAATTCTAGTGAGAGAAATACACTTGGACTCCCGTCTCCGGACCCTTGACGCTGCACCCTTCCCGCGACTGTAGACCGTCGGTCCTGTTCGTCGTCGCCCTGCCTGCGCAGCGCTGCCAGCCCTCACGACCTGTCTGGGGAGCCTTTCCCTCAGCCCTTACGCCATCCTTGTTGTCTCCCGCGTTGCCTACCTGGAAGCTGACTCAGACTGCATCCTTTGTGGCACCTCCACGTAGCATCGAACTATTTTCCGCATCATCAATAGTATATTTATGTGAATATAGTTCTGATAAGTTTATCCATTGAGTCAGAGTATAAATCATTTTTGATTTGTTAGAAGTTCTAATAAGTTCATTTGTTTTATAATATAATTTCACATATAATAATAAACATTCATTGGATCTAAAGTTTATTTAAGTGCTCATAATCAAATGAAATTCTAGTAAGCAAATCAATTGATGCAGTGAAGTATGACTATTACCACAAAAAATGTTCAACAAGATAAAAACAATAAATCTACATAGCAAAAACAAAGACTTAAGGATAAACATTTGCAATTTTATAAAATTTCATCCCTTTCTTTCACCATCTAGATAGAATGTACGAATAATTAGTGATTCATAATTGTTCTTACCTCATTTAATTTTACGAATTTATGTACGAAACTATGTCTTTTGATTGAGCAACAAATCAGGTATTGATTCTAAAAATGTTAAATCGGTACCCTAAAATATATTCAAAGTACAGCTAAAGTACTTGTGGTTTTAAACGTGCCGAATCAATACTTAAGTTATAAAAAAAAGAATCAAATTGTTCCAACGGCCTTTTATTATGGATGTCACCAAAAAGTCCAGGGGTAAGATTGGCTTTTTTGAAAAAAGACAATCCCCCCCCCCACCTTACTCTCCCTCAACACAAACTCTAGCACCACCACCCTCGGTGCAAGACCCACATCACCGGTCACCACCAATTATGCCACCGACAACCAATACAATTATCATCGAGCATCACAAACAACACATCAAGACACACACGCACGCACGCTCTCTCTCTCCCCTTACCTCACTCTCCCCATTCCCTCAGCACAAAGTACTCCAGCACCACCACCCTCGGTGCAAGACCCACGTCACCGGCAACCATTGCAATTATTGTCGAGCATCACAAACAACACATCAAGAGATACACACACACACACGGGCGTCTCTCTCTCTCCCCCCACTCTCTCCCCCTTTACCTTACTTTCCCCATTCTCCCTCAGCATAAACTCCAGCACCACCACCATCAGTGCAAGACCCACATCACGTGTGACCCTCAATTATGCCACCGGCAACCAATGCAATTATCGTCGAGCACCACACACACACACACACACAGAGAATCAAACTCGTCTTTATTTTCACACCATCAAACCCAACAGGGAATACCCACTATCAAACCCATCTTCATTTTCACATTGTAATGGAAAATCCAATTAACCACTGCTAAATTCATACGAAAACTAAAAATAAAATTTACAAAATCCACAACGAAATCCTAGATTACCACTTGATATTTTGCATAAATATCAAGCCATTGTTATCTGGTGGAGCAAACAAAGTAGAAAGACAGAGAGAGAAGATCGCATGCGGTAGTTAGCGGCGTTGTTGGGCGACGGTTGGAACCTTTGGGTGTGAGAGAGAGGCAGAGATAGAGTATTTGTGCGTGTAACTGCATGGGTTGTCTGTGTGCGTGCGTGCGTGCGTGTGTGAAGAAAGAGAATAGGTTGAAGGGAGAGAAAAGGGTTGGAAGAGAAGGAGAGAGCAAATTTTATAACATTTTTTTTATGACGACGGTTTATCCCTCGACTTTTGAACCGCAGCCGTGATTTGTTATCAACGGACTAATTTAGTTTATTTTTAGAAACTGATTAGGTACTGGTTTCACACTTTTGAAACTATGGGTCTTTCAGTTGCACTTAGGGATGGCAATGGGGCGGGTCGGATGCGGATCTGCTAAAATCCGAACCCGCCCCGTTAGTCATTAAACTTCGCCCCGCCCCGCCCCGCCCCGCACCGGGTTTTGTATGTAAGAAACCATAACCGATCCTACGTGGATGTAAGAAACCCGAACCCGCCCCGTTCCGCCCCGTTCCTCTCTGTAGCACGGGAAAAAACCCAAAACCAAACAGCCCGCCCCTCTCCTGCGCTGGCCCTGTTCTGCTTGGTTTTAGCTAACCTTGGATTCACGAATTAAATCGGTGATAAAGAGAGAAGGCAACGACGCTGGTGTAGCCGTCGCAAGACAAGTCCGTGGCCATGCGGTGTTACCGTCGCAAGACACCGTGCAGTGGAGCTGCCGCAAGGTCGTGGCCGTATGGTGGAATCGCCGGAAGTTCGTAGCTGTACGGTGAAGAGTGGGTAGATCAGTAAGAATGGCCAACTGGCCGTGCCGTGTTACCGTCGCAAGACACCGTGAGCTAAAGCTGCCGCAGGTTCGTGGCCATGCGGTGGAGTGGCCAGTAGTTCGTGGCTGTGCGTTGGTGGAGAGTGGAAAGAAAACTTTGGAATGGCCGACTGGCCGTGTGGCGGAGAGTGAGTGAGTGAGTGGCTTGAAATTTAGGGTTTGCCAAGAAAGAGCATGTATATACTACATGATGGACGGCTAAGATCAAATGTTTTATTAGGGTAAGTATAGCGGGGCGGGTCGGGGCGGGTCGCGGGTCGGATGGCAGAGAATACCATACCCGACCCTAACCCGCTGCGGGTTTTTGAAAAAAATACCATACCCGCCCCATGATCCGGTCAAAGTCAAAAAAACCCGCTCCTACCGGATCGGGTCGGGTCGGAAATCCGCGGGTTCGGAATTTTTTGCCATCCCTAGTTGCACTTTGAATATACTTTAGGTACAGATTTAACACTTGCCCCCTTTTTTAACCATTTTATGACTTTTAATTTTTGACGTAGATGACTGTGATTGATCTATAATTCTAGCATATTACAGCAGAAATATTTGTAAAACGGGATATTAATATTACTAATCAATGAGAGTTATAAAGTAAACAACATAAATGTGTCCCACACTTATATAAATAGAGGATTAATAAAAGTTTATTTAACTATTTGTAAGTAATAAATTAAAAAAAAAAAAAGAAGCAGTTTTGTGTATGATTTCATGAGCTTTATACTTCTTAATCTATCTGTTCTAGAAAATAGGAATGATATTTACATTATTCAAAAATAAAGCAAAAATTGTATTTGATGTGAACTAATTAATAACTCATTGCATGCTTCACTCTTTGAATACTTTGTTTTAGACTTCCATATCTTAATTCAAGTGCAATTCACTATTAATGTTATCTATCGTTTTGAGTACAGTAAATAAAATAGTAAATTTTCAATTCATGTCTTGCTTACTGTATTGAACAAATCTTTATGCAAAGTCAATAACAAATTCAAAAGAAAAAAAAGTATTTTATTTTGTTATGTTTCTTTGGACTTGTATGAATACGATAAACTAGACGTGAATAGAGGTTTTATAAATTTGACATTTTCTTTTACTTAATCATATAATAATAGAATAATGATTAAAAAAATCATTTTATGACAGTTCTATAGTATTCTCGTTAATTAACTGTTGCCTTCTAGATTATGTAAACTATTTCGACTTCAATTAATTTCACGTAGCAAATAACGTGTTTATGTTTCAGATCTGTTGATCGTTTCCATTAGATTGTTATTCCAATTCTAATTATAATTTACAGTTTTTTATGTTGTCTATCTTTGCAAAAGTATAAAAAGAAAATACGTATCGCAAGAGATACGATTTGAGTATAATTCTCTTTAGTAGTGTCTTACTTCATCGAGTTTCATAAGTGTAAACTTTAAGTCGATGAAAACCTAAAATTGTTTGTGGAAGCGATCCTAACTTTTTTCAGTGTTCTTTCCCTTATGTACCTCTTTCACTTATAAGGTACCTCTTTCACTTATGCGACATGTCATTGCGTTTGTTTGTTTCATTCTTTTTTTACCCTCTACTTATTAAAGTTATACATGCATCC
>JAVXUP010003499.1:0-65427 GCA_033070095.1 Escallonia herrerae | reverse complement strand
AAGGGTTCGATGCTACGTGGAGGTGCCACAAAGGATGCAGTCTGAGTCAGCTTCCAGGTAGGCAACGCGGGAGACAGCAAGGATGGCGTAAGGGCTGAGAGCAAGGCTCCCCAGACAGGTCGCGAGGGCTGGCAGCGCCGCGCAGGCAGGGCGACGACGAACAGGGCCGACAGTCGACGGTCCGTGATCAAGGATGCAGCGTCGAGGGTTCGGGGACGGGAGTCCAAGTGTGTTTCTCTCACTAGAATTCCAGAGAGAATGTCTTTTTAGAGAGAGAAAGTGAAAAGTTCAAATGAGAGAAGATCCTTGGAAAAGCTCCAAAGTCCACTATTTATAGGCAAAAATGTGCATGTGTCATAAGTTGACATGTGTCACCCCCTGGGAACGACACGTCGCCAGGGGGGCCAAAGAACTGATTCTCCGTTGGGACTGCCGGTCCCTAAGTTCGTGCTGCCCTGCCCTTGCAACATCTCTCTGCCTGTCTGAGGAGACTGATCATGCCGCGGTAGCATGGTCAGAGTAGCCCGTTGCCAGCACCAGTCCAAGCCCTTACTGAATCCCACAAGGTGCGTCAAGAGACGCGCAGAGAACCTGACAGCGGTGAGGGTTGCCCCTGTAGCCAACTGCCAGGCGGACTGAGCGCGATGCCCTCCAAGGACCTGCTCCCGTCCCGGAGTGACCCGTGGGTCATTGCCCTGGTGGTGTCGACGATCAATAGCATGAGTAACATGAGTGACCATGGTCACCGCTTGGTGCTTAGGGTCCGTTGCGGTGAAGTCTTCGCATAGGAGCTCCCTGCAAGTGTGATGTCGGTGGCTTCAAGGTTGTGCCGACGATGGTTCCAGGGTTGCGAGCTCATCCTACTGCGAGGACCATAGCCCCTGGTGATTAGCGGCGACGGTTACAGCCCGTCCCACATTTGATTGAGTATGGCGACGGCATACAGCCCGTCCCGCAGTTGATTGAGCCGGCGATGGCACTAAGCCCGTGATGGCGCTCAGCCCATGCCGCAGTTTGATTGAGCCGGCGACAGCATACAGCCCGTGTTTGATTGAGCCGGTGGCACTAAGCCCGTGATGGCGCTCAGCCCATGCCGCAGTTTGATTGAGCCGGCGACGGCATACAGCCCGTCCCGCAGTTGATTGAGCCGGCGATGGCACTAAGCCCGTGATGGTGCTCAGCCATGCCGCAGTTTGATTGAGCCGGCGATGGCATAAGCCCGTGATGGCGATTAGCCCGTGCCGCAGTTGATTGAGCCGGCGATGGCACTAAGCCCGTGATGGCGCTCAGCCCATGCCGTAGTTTGATTGAGCCGGCGATGGCATACAGCCCGTCCCGCAGTTGATTGAGCCGGCGATGGCACTAAGCCCGTGATGGCGCTCAGCCCATGCCGCAGTTTGATTGAGCCGGCGACGGCATACAGCCCGTCCCGCAGTTGATTGAGCCGGCGATGGCACTAAGCCCGTGATGGCGCTCAGCCCATGCCGCAGTTTGATTGAGCCGGCGACGGCATACAGCCCGTCCCGCAGTTGATTGAGCCGGCGATGGCACTAAGCCCGTGATGGCGCTCAGCCCATGCCGCAGTTTGATTGAGCCGGCGATGGCATAGCCCGTGCCACATTGAGCCGGCGACGGCATATAGCCTGTCCCGCAGTTGATTGAGCCGGCGATGGCACTAAGCCCGTGATGGCGCTCAGCCCATGCCGCAGGGAGAAGGTCCTCGTGCCGGAGCACTATCGCGAGCAATACTTAGTGCGGGGGCACGTATCATCAGCAGGGCACAAGGGCGTGGCGACGACTGTCGCGGAGCAATACTTAGTGCCGAGGGCACGTATCATAAGCGGGACGCAATGGCGCAGTGACGATTGTCGCGGAGCAATACTTAGTGTCAGGGGCATGTATCATCAGCGGGGCGCAAGGGCGCGGCGACGACTGTCGCAGAGCAATACTTATGCCGGGGGCACGTATCATCAGCGGGCGCAAGGGCGCGGCGACGACTGTCGCGGAGCAATACTTAGTGCCGGGGGCACGTATCATCAGCCGGGCGCAAGGGCGCGGCGACGACTGTCGCGGAGCAATACTTAGTGCCGGGGGCACGTATCATCAGCGGGGCGCAAGGGCGCGGCGACGACTGTCGCGGAGCAATACTTAGTGCGGGGGCACGTATCATCAGCGGGGCGCAAGGGCGCGGCGACGACTGTCGCGGACAATACTTAGTGCCGGGGGCACGTATCATCAGTGGGGCGCAAGTGACCATCGGTGTTGAGCGCGGATGGTAGAGAGCGCGATGAGTGATGTCGGGGGTTTAGGAATGACTCTTGCAAGGCAAAAGGGTGGCCGACCCCTTTGGTTGGAGGGTGGCCGACCCCCCACAACAAGGGGTGGCCGACCCCCTGAAGAAAGGGGTGGCCCCCCTTAGGAAAGGGGTGGCCGACCCCCTTAGGAAAGGGGTGGCCGACCCCCTTAGGAAAGGAGTGGCCGACCCCTTCCTTTTTCCAACAGTTTGACTGTTGATGTCGCTGCACTGAGGATGCTCGAAAGGAGATGCGCTTTGACCTGGTTATGGCGTTGAATATTTGACCGTTGACTGGATGATGTGTCGCGCGACGCGGGCCCCTTAGCTGGCCCCCGGGGTCTGGCCAGAATAGGGTATGAACATAAGCCCCCTGCTGTGCGGAGGGGCAACCCGAGCGGGCGCCGCACGCATAAACACGTGGTGGATTTGCGACGCGCGCTGATGCGGAAGGGCGTATGTGTACAAAAATAATTTTCAATTCAAATTTTTTTTTGTCTATAAATAGTGAAGGGGGGCGAGTTGAGAAAGAGAGAATCATTTGTGCCTCATAAGTTCAGAGAGAGAAGAAGAGAGAAACGAGATGGTGAGAGAAGGCAAACAGGTGGCCGAGGGGTCGGCCGGTGATGGGGGTCGGCGAAGCCAGGGGGTCGGCCCAGGGGCCGAGAGGGAGAGGAGAGAAGAAGGGGGAAGAGGGAGGAAAGGGTTAGTGGGTCGGCCGAGGGCGGCCAGCAGGGGGGTCGGCCCCAGGGGGTCGGCCAGCCCAGGGGGTCGGCCTCATCAGGGAAAGAGGGGAAGGGAAGGAAGAGAGGAAGGAGGAAGGGGAGGGGGTCGGCCAACCTGGGGGGTCGGCCCAGCCAGGGGGTCGGCCGCGAGGGGGTCGTCGGGGTCATTGGGTGGAGCGAGGGCCGCGCCTGCCGAGCCGATGCCTATCCCGAGAAAGGTTAAGCAGAAGATGTTCGCGAAGCCGCGGGGCGCGGCGGCTAGTGCATCACGACCATCACGGGTCATGACGACAGAACCCGTGGCCCCGCCGCCGACAGATGAGGCCAGAGTTGTGGCGGGTGGGGAGACAGCCGTGCCCTTGACATTTGACGATAGCGGAGTGAGGTCGTACGATCCGGAACCAGACAAGACGAACACATTGCTGGGAGTGAGGGCGTGGTACCGCAGGTTCCTGACCGTGAGTTGTGGAGGGAGCTTGCCATCCGTGTGGCTGATGGAGCCTTTACAGTGCCGTGGAGCGGCCCGTCGATGGGAGAGGAGCCACGGGTACCGTCGCCATATGTGCGCGCTCCGAGCTGGGAGGAGGCACCTGTGATGTCGCCGAGATGCGTGTCAGGATTGTTGGTGGAGAGGGAGGACATGCCTTGGGCACCTATAGTGTTCAAGGGGCATGGCGCGATGCCGACCGGGTGGGACTTTTGGTGTCAGCACATGGTGGAGACGCCGCGGTGGCAGGCGCTACTACAGAGGTTGGGGTTGCTGCCGGCGGTGGATATTACGGGTAGGGGCCTGGAGTTGTATAGGGACACGCCCGGTATGACTTTGCTGCTGTCGAGGTGGAGCACTCAGACACACACCTTTGTGACTGAGTTCGGAGAGATCGGGCCGACGCTGCTGGACGTGATGATGTTGACAGGTCTGCCGATGCAGGGCGAGTTAGACGCACGTGTGACGCGGCTCAGCGGTGAGGAGCGCTTGTTGCAGACACAATTGCTGGACATCTTAGCAGAGACGAAGCAGCACCGGAAGGGAACATACGGTGGATGGCTCCGACTGTTCTATGGTGTGGCGCAGGCGAGGCCGGGGCAGAGATTGGGCGCTGCTGCTCACTTTGTGATGGGGCCGTATCACAAGGACGAGCGGTACGAGATGGTAGCTTTCCTGACGATGTTCCTGTCGAGGTGAGACTCGTACTTCCCGTAAATCGCATTCATGATTCGATTTTATTCCATGTCGCGTGTAATGAGCTTCTGCTTACTTGCAGGTTTGTGTTTGAGGGGACACCAGAGGACGGCATTTCTCCGAGGGTGATTCCCTTGGCGATTCGGATGGCGCAGGGTAGGCGCGTCGGACTAGGTCCTGTGTATCTGGGCACTCTGTACTCACGTCTGGATCAGCTAGTGAACGACGTGAAGCGGTCGCATGGGCGGTATCAGGTGGCTACGTACGTGGACTGGATGTTCCTGCAGCGGTACCTGTACGAGTGTTTTCCAGATTATCGTCCGGTAGGATTCCCGCGCCAGCATCCGGTACCGACGATGAGGATGGTAACGCATGGTGGCAGATCACAGGAGGTGGCGGTGTGGTGCTGCGGATCACGGGCGTTCGCATGGTCGGGCATCAAGAGGCCCGATTGTCCGTTATCGCGGTTGGTAGACTCTCGCGAGGCGTGCCTGGCACGGCCATACAGAGATATGCATTCGTCGTACGGGGTGCCCCCTTGGTTGCATGGACAGGAGATGACGAGGGACTTGGCCAGTAGGGTCCCGGTGCTGACCGACGATGGTGGGAAGCCCACGGAGAACGTGTATTCTGTGGCCCGGTATAGCCCAGATCGGTTGTCGCTGGCGTTCGGCTACGATTTGGAGCCGCCGTGTGGGTACCGCGGCCCGTGGAGTGTGACGACCGCGTTTGGGTATACGCGATATGATAGAGTCCGCGAGTGGCCGGTACCGGTGACAGAGTGGAGGCGGCCGGGACAGCGGTAGCGGGGGCAGTGACCGTGGGGTATGCGCAGTGGTGGGAGCGACTACGAGCGAGTTGGGCGGAGTGGCTGGCGCAGCCATCGGGCACACGTCGGCTGGTAGACGTGTTTGCATGTGACCGGGCATTGAGTTTGGTATCAGCGACAGCTGCGCGGCAGGCTGGCATGCTGGCGCTAGTGTCGGGGAGTGCCGCCGGGGGCTCTGAGAGAGATCCAGGCGAGGAGCAGACGGAGGGCGACGGGTCTGAGGATGAGGCTCCAAGAGGATCGCGAGGAGAGCCATCGATGCCGCCACCGCGAGTGCCAGGGGCCGCTGTCGGCGCTGAGGGTGAGTATGATGGAGAGTGCTCGTCAGACGAGTGCAGGCGCCTCGGGTTCACGCCTGGCGGGGTCGAAGAGGCCGAGGGAGGAGTGAGGAGCCAGCGTTGGAGGTAAGACGAGCTGTTACCATTACAATTACATCGTCTTTCTGATTATATCTTGTTTATATACAAAAAAACATAATAAAAGAGTTAACGTATTGACGGTTCCTTTGACAGGAGTACGATGAGCAGACGGTGGAGGGAGTTGGTGACGCTGGCGCGGCTGCCGAGGTAGAGGAGGGGGTGGCGGTTGAAGTAGACGAGCTGGCGCATGAGGGTGCATCGGAAGCTGTTGACATATCAGGGGCTGGCGTGAGCGGCAGGGTGAGCCCGCTGTCGGGAGCCGAGGAGAGAGTGGAGGATGTGTATGTAGGAGCAGTCGACGAGTCGATAATGTTTGATGCCAGTGGCTACTGGTGGACAGGCACAGAGGCGGAGGCTGCGGGGGTTGAGCAGGAGGATCCGGTAGAGCTGGAACTCACGGTGGCACCCCGTGCCGGAGATTCTGGCTCAGCCTGTTGTGGAGCGTCAGCAGGACGCATCGTCGGGGTCAGCTGTCGAGGCGGGGGTGACATTGATGGCGATGCACTCGATGACTGTCGGTGTACAGCCGGCGGGTGGAGTGCGTGAGAGGCCTACAGCAGTGGTGGGTGGTGCAGTGGTTGGCGAGGCGAGCAGGGGATCGTCGAGCGGGCAGGCCGACGTCGTATCGTGGGAGAGCCTCCAATTGCCCGCTGAGACAGTGCGCCAGTTGGAGCCGATGAAGGCGGCCTTCCCGCAGACATTTGAGGGAGTGACCGTAGAGAACCCCTTACTGCAGAGGTGGGTGTATGCATGGTTCGTAGAGTGGTTACTACCCTTCGCCAATGTTCCTACGACAGGCTGGTCAACGGCATTTATTGAACGGTCGCTGACGGAGTTTGCACCTTTCACCTCTCTAGGCTTGCAGCTGGACTGGATGGCTGATTTCTTGAAGTCGAGGAGCGAGGGCAGTGCCATGGTGGAGAGGATGGCCTTGGTACGGATGAAGGAGGTGTTACTCGAGAGACGGCGCGCAGGGCTAGAGGTGGAGCGGTCGGAGATTAGCGGAGAGTTGGTCGTCATTGACAGGGAGGTGGCAGATATAGAGAGGCAGTTGACCGAGCTGTAGAGACGGCTGAGTGACCTACAGAGGCGGCGCGCTGATGTGGAGGTTCCAGAGGCTGAGCGTCTGAGGTGGCAGGCTGAGCTCGAGGCTGGATGGTCGGCCCTACAGAATCAGCGTCACACGCTGAAGGCGTTTAGCTCTCATCCGGTAGCAGTGCTGTTATCTAGTTTTCTGTAGGACTTATGACGAATTTGATGTATGAACCGCGCTCGATAGTGGCCAAAAAAGAAGGATGTACATATATTTTTCTTGCTAGCGTCATGAAGCATGGCTGCATGTTGTCCTATTGTCATTTATTGTGGTTGTATTGCGCTCTTGTTATTTTGTTGTTACAATTATCAAATGTCTTATGTTTGATGGTTGTCCAATGATGTTCCCTCTTTCCGTCGAGGGCACACAGCACAGTGACTAGGAGTAAAAGAGGCAGGCTAAGCAGAAATATATGTGCAGCGAACAGACTGCGTATGGATAATGCTTGGCTCAAGACGTTTCATAAAAAAAAGAACTTGTAATGACTGACGAGGGTTACAAGTCAGGACATGCACTTATATACAACAAAATATGGTGCGAGTGTTCCAAACTGCGTGTGGGAGGTTGCGACGAACAAGCTGCAGCTGGCTATGCGTAGTATTTCTTCAGGTAGCGACCATTGACAGGGCTGTGAGTCGCCCGTCGTCTGGGTCGAGCAGGAGATAGGAGCCGTTGTTTCTGGCCGTGTGCACTTCAAGTGGCCCTTCCCAGTTGGGTGCAAACTTAGGGGCTGACAGGTTGGCCCGCACATTTGGTGGCCCGGAGGACAAGGTCACCTTCCACGAAGGAGCGGGGTTTGACAGTCTTCCCGTAGGCTTTGACAAGTTGTTCGTGGTGTTTCTTCAATCGGCGCATAGCGTTGGCTCTTTTCTTATCCAGGCCTTCAAGGGCCATTATTCTGGTTTCCTCCTCCCCTAGGCCGTTACTGAGGGCTAGTAGTGCCGAGGCGACCGTGACCTCGGCGGGTACCACGCACTCGTCCCCATAAACAAGGGAGAAGGGTGTGGCCTTCGTGGCTGTGTGTCTGGAGGTTCTGTAAGCCCAAAGGGCATGGTTCAGCTTTTCAGACCAAGAGCCGCTCGCGTCGTGAACCATGCGTGACAAAACACGCAACAGGGTTTTGTTGGAGGCTTCAGCTTGACCATTGCCCTGTGGATAGTAAGGGGTTGATGTAGCGTGATTGATGTCGTGCACTTCCATTAGAGTCCGAACATCCCGGTTGATGAATGGGGTTCCGTTGTCGGAGATGATGCATCGTGGGATGCCGAAATGATAGATGACGTGGTCACGCAAGAAGTTGGCAATGACGCCTCCCGTGGCTCTTCGCAGAGGTATGGCCTCAACCCACTTCGTGAAACGCTCCGTTGCGACCATGATCCATATAAGGCCTTTTGACGGCGGATGTATGGGGCCAATAAGGTCAAGAGCCCAAGAGTGAAATGGCCAAGGGGCCACGATCATACGAAGATCGGACATTGGGGTATGCATCCTGTCGGCATGTCTCTGGCAGGGCTGGCAATGTCAGACATGAGTGATGGAGTCAGATTCCATGGTCGGCCAATAGTACCCTAACCTTAGCAATTATGACGCGATCCCTGATGCTCCCCACAAGCACCATTATGTACTTCATTAATCACGTCCACGGCCGAAGCGCCTTGTAAGCAGCGTAGGGTGCGCCCCGAAAACCCTTTGCAAAATAATATACCTTCCGTCACGAAATATCTGACCGATTGGCGCTTGACAGATCGTGCCAAGCCGCGATCCTACGGTAGGAGCCCATGAGTTAGGTATTGCAGGAAAGGCTGACGCCAGTCACCCTTGACATTAATGACAAGTGCTTCCGCACTATCCGGTGCATACAGGCATTCTGAACAATCCCGTTGTACATCCGAAGCGTCCTTGGCCATGGACGGCCAAAAGAGGCCCATGCGCTGGAGATGACGGTACAGAGGGGGGCCATCGAGGCCATAACATTTCTGGTGGCCAAGCTGTAGTTTATGCTTTGCTTCCACAGGGGCCAAGCACCTAGCCAGAGTGCCTCTGGGACATCGTTTGTATAGGATGTCTCCCAACATTAAGAAACTCGTGAGGGTGGAGGTGGACGCAAGAGATGGTGCCCTAAGTTGGTTGACGATCGGCTGCCTCCAGTCACTGGCAGTAGTGTCTTTTGGGACTAGGTTCAATGTCGTGCATGGTGCATCTCTTCTGATGATGGTTAACACTTGCCGTTCACCGTCAAACTCAATCTTCAATGCGATCGTGGCCAAGCTGTCCGCATGTCGGTTGTGGCACCTGTTGTGATGTTCATATTGGACATGGCCAAGTCTTCTTTCCAAGTGTTGTACCAGGGCACGATAAGGCACCAGAGCTGGTTCTTTGACCGCAAACTCTCCGTCAGCTTGTTTCATTATCAAGTTTGAGTCCCCCTTTATGCATAATGACTTAGCCCCCATGCTGGTAGCTAGCATGAGGCCGATGACAAGGGCCTCATATTCGGCTTCCTTATTGGTTACTGGGAACGTGAGCTTGAAGGATAGGGATGTGGTTACACCCTGTGGATTGCAAAGGACTATACCGGCGCCCCCTTGCCGGAGGGGAGCTCTAGCAGGACCTTTGCTAGTGGCTGAGCCGTCAAACTCGAGTATCCACAAGTCGTCTATGTTGGAGATCAGGGTCGTCTCCTCCCCTAGTAATTGATCTCAAGTCGGTTCACACTGTTATCGCGGAAAGAAGGCCAGGAGATCTGCGAGTGCTTGGCTCCGCAGAGCTGTAGGGTTTCTAATGGACAGGCCAAACTCGGCTAACAACAATAACCAACGGGTAAGTCGTCCAGACAAGGCAGGGCATGTGAGCATGTATCGTAGTGGATCAGCCTTGGTGACAAGCATGATTTGGTGTGACAAGAAGTAGTGCCTGAATTTTTGCAAGGCGTAGACCAAGGCGAAGCAATGCTTCTCGAGCTCAGAATAGTTGGCTTCGGGTCCCCTGATCGATTGGCTGAGGTAATAAACTGGACGCTCTACCCCGCCTACTTCTTGGGCCAACAAGGCCCCCACGGACCTGGGTGTGGTAAGAGTGGAACACCCCGCTGGGGCACAACCATGGTCTGTGGAGACATGAGGATCGCCTTGATCTGTTCGAATGCTCGTTGTTGGGGCGCCTCCCAACTCCATGGTGCGCTTTTGTGTGTCAAGTGCCGAAAGTGCGTGATAAGTTCGGCTAAGGCAGGGATAAATCGTCGAAGGTAGGAAACCTTACTGAGGAAGCTCTTCAACTATCTGGTGCTTTTAGGCGGGGGCATTTTTTTGGATAAAAGCAGCTTTAGAAGGGTCAACATTGATCCCTTGTCGATTAACCAAAAAGCCGAGGAATTTGCCGGAGGAAACTCCAAAGGCACATTTCAACGGATTCATCCGCATGTTGTACTGTCGACAACGATCGAAGACCGCTCGCAGGTCCGTGAGATGATTGCCTTCCTTTTTAGACTTGATGATGAGGTCGTCGACGTAGTCCTCCACGGTACGGTGTATCATGTCATGAAAGATGGCGGTCATGTCTCGCTGATAGGTAGCACCCGCATTCTTGAGACCGAAAGGCATGACTTTCCAACAAAAGTTACCCATTGGAGTCCGAAAGGCTGTCTTGGAACAGTCGTTCGGGTTCATTCAAATTTGGTTGTAGCCGACGAAACCATCCATGAAGGACAAGGTCTCGTATCCGGTGGCAGCTTCCGTAAGCATGTCGATATTAGGCAGTGGAAACTCATCTTTGGGACACGCTTTATTTAGGTCGCGAAAGTCAATACAAACCCGTACTTGGCCGCTCTTCTTCTGGACAGGGACGATATTGGCCAGCCATATGGGATGAGTAATTGGTTCAATGAAGCCGGCTTGTAGAAGCCGCTTGATCTCTCGCTTGATCTTTAATTCGAGTTCTGGACGGAAGGATCTCGGATGCTGTCGGACAGGGCTGAACCCGGTAGCGATGTTAAGATGGTGCGTCACCAAGGCGGGATCCAGCCCCGGCATCTCGTTGTAACTCCACGCCAATACATCGTGATATTCACGGAGGAGGGTAACCAATTCCTCTCTTCGGCCTAGGGTGAGTTTTGTGCCAATGTATGTCAATCGAGGTTCCTCGCCCGGGCTGGCCAGGTTAATTTCTTCAAGATCTTCAGCCTGCGGTCGAGGGCCATCTTCATAGCAGGGTGGGGCAGCGCCCAGAGTAAGTTTGGGGTCTGGCGGGCAATGCTCGACTGTACATCACCATTCTGTTTTTGCGGTCTGTTTAGAATCGAGGGGGTCAGTTGACGAACCACCAGGGACCCCCGCACACCGTCATAACTGGTAAATCACTTTCCCGTCTTTGACGATGCGTCGAAAGGTAGGTTCAGACTTGTGCTTTTTGGACTTAGGGGATAAGGGCGGAGAATCGGTCAAGACCGCGTGTGGCGGCGAAGAAGCTGATGTTTTGCTCTTGTTGTTCTTCTTGGATTTGGACTTGGACTTAGGAGGTTTGTTTCTGCACAACTCGTCCCATTCTGGCAATTTGGTGGAATGGATGTGAGTGGCGTTCTCACCATCCGTGGCGAGCTCAGTGAAGAAAGAGGCCTCGGCAAAGCAAGACTCGGCATATTCGAAGGGTGCCCTGGTTGCGGGGATCGTTAGTGCTACCTCGTGTCCCACAGGACCGGCCACCAGTTTTACACATTGATGGTACGTTGAGGGAACAGCTTTGTTAACATGAATCCAAGGTCGTCCAAGCAGAAGGTGGAAGGAGGACTCGCTGTCTATCACATGAAAAGTGGTGTCTCGACGGACAGTGCCGACCATAAGGTCAACGGTGATGTGGCCGAGGGTAGACTGGGGGCCTTGCCCAAAGCCAGTAATCTTGACAGGGTCACGGATGATCTTCCTTGGTGGTATGCTGGCTTGCTGCAGGGTGATGAGAGGAATGATGTTGATTGAGGCGCCGTAGTCCACTAAGGCGCGACGAAAGCCTGTGCCGTTAATAGTGCATTCGAGGTATAACGGTCACTTGTGGTGTTCAATTGGCGGTGAGTCCTCGTCCGAGAAAATGAATGCGGTAGAAGGGACATGTCTGAGCTCGGCAAGGGCAGTGAAACATTCAGGACTAAGGCCTGTGGTGACCTCGATCAGACAGTTTGAAAGGTAAGTCCGTGCCGTGGGTGAGAACCTCATTTCATCAAAAAAGCTTTTAATCTTCGTCATCTGTCCGACTGAGGATGCTGGTTGAAGGGCGGGAGGGATACAAGGTGTAACCATAGAGGAGACCTGTGCAGGAACTTCGGGGACTAGAGGCTCGGCGTGGTCTGTAACGGCCATGAGCACCTGATGCCCTCAGTTGTTGTTACCATGGTTTGGGTAAGGGTCCTTACGCACGTCATTGTTCTTCCGTAACTGTAGTTCGCCTGACGCGACCTTTCTTGCAAATATGGTTCGTAATGCGTTGCAGTTTTGGAGAGGATGACCAAGGGCTTGATGGAAGGGACAGTAGTTGGGCGGGGTTCTTTCTTCGTCCGTGATGGGGATCCGCACAGGTGGTAGTCTGAAATTGCAGTCGTTAGCAACCCATTCTGTCAAGAGTTCTTTCACCGTATTCAGGTCACATGGAAAGGCGGGGGGTCTCCTGTTGTCTTCATTTGTCGGGGCGTTGGTCCCTATCTGGGAGCGGACGCTTGGAGCCAACGTAATTGCTGACACTGTTACGGTTGGTGCTATTGCTGTCGTGCTGAGCACTAGGTATGTTTGTCGAGGCCAGCAATGCATTCTGCGTGCGAGTCCTCCATGGTTTGACAGGGCCGACCGTCTCGTAAGTACGTCGCGCTGCTTCCTTGAGGTGCCCCCAAGACCTTAACTGCAAGTTCTCAATGTGCACCCGGTAGATGTCGTTCATGTTTTTGATGCATATGGGGACCAATGTGTCGTCCTTGCTGAAATCTGTACACTCGAGACACTTAAGGTGAAAGCGTTGCACATATTTGGTTATGTCTTCGCTGGAATTCTAGCGTATACTGGCGATGTCCACTATGGTGACGCGCTTTGCTTCGTAGTGGAATTTTTCCAAGAATAGTCGGGCCATCTCATCCCAAGAATGGACTGTCCCCGCGGGGATTTGATGATACCAAGTGTATGCCAAGCCCGTGAGGGATTTGTGAAACTCCCTCAACTTCAAACTATCGCCCAGGCCATACTGTTCCAATGAGCCGACAAATCTCATCAAGTGCTCACGGGTGTTGCCTTCGCGCCCGTTGAAGAGCACGAAGGTGGGTTGCTTGTATCTGAGTGGGTAGGGTACAGTGGCCATTTTGTTGGCATACGGCGTGCGGTCTGTCCGTTGAGTTAGCGAGCCGGGTGTAGACTGCCGTGACAGCCGGCGAAGGAGTGCATTGAAGTCAGCTTTGGAGACATAATGAGGGAGTGGCTCCTCCTGGCCAACTAGCGGTTGATGGCTGGCTGGGGCTCCTCGAGCCCCCGAGCCCCCTGACGGTGCAACTGGATAGATTGGTGGAGCAGGAGGACAATACGGGGCAGGCGTTACCACAGGCACGTGTGCGGCAGCGTGGGTAGCTGGGTAAGACATGTCCACCACTTGGCCGGTGGTCGTTTGATGTTGCTCTGTCAGGTAGGGGTTGGGCTCCATCTCGATGGACTCATGAGTTTCAGAAGAACTTCTGGCCGGTAAATGCTGTGGCGCAGTAACAGGGATGATTTGCTGCAAAACCGGTCGTGGATCCAGCTGCGGTCTGTGTGATGGCGTTGCGGGATGTAGCGTACTAGCTATAGGCTGGGAGGATGTCGCGAGGCACAACGTCAGAGGTCTGGAAGGCCGAGGCGGTAGTGGTCGCGAGACTGGGGCTTGGGCGGCGTCAGGGGATGGCCCTGGTCCTGTGGGCTAGGGCGGTGGAATGACTTGCTGTGAGGCCATAATCTGCATGGATCTTTGCATTTCCTTCATAGCGATCATGAGAGTGGCTTGCGAGTCTTGTATGCTGGCTATAATAGGAGTGAACTGCTGAATGGCCGCATTGACTGCAACTTGCACGTCAGATGTGGGGTGGCCTTGGGGACGCAGGGCGCTAGTCCCTTCTTGCTCGACCGGGTGGTCCTCTTCTTGCACGGGGTGGATAAGGCTCTGGCTGGTAGCCCTCGTAACTCGCCGTTGCATAGGCATGATGCCTAAGTGCAGCAGACTACAACACGATGCAGTCTGAGTCAGCTTCCAGGTAGGCAACACAGGAGACAACAAGGACGGCGTAAGGGCTGAGAGCAAGGCTCCCTAGACAGGTCACGAGGGCTGACAGCGCCGCACAGGCAGGGGGACGACGAACAGGGCCGACAGCCGACGGTCTGTTGCGAGGGTGCAGCGTCGAGGGTTCGGGGACGGGAGTCCAAGTGTGTTTCTCTCACTAGAATTCCAGAGAGAATATGTTTTTTAGAGAGAGAAAGTGAAAAGTCCAAATGAGAGTAAGATCCTTGGAAAAGCTCCAAAGTCCACTATTTATAGGCAAAAATGTGCATGTGTCATAAGTTGACATGTGTCACCCCTGGGGACGACACGTCGCCAGGGGGAGCCAAAGTACTGATTCTCCGTTGGGACCGCCAGTCCCTAAGTTCGTGCTGCCCTGCCCTTGCAACATCCCTCTACCTGTCTGAGAGAGACTGATCGTGCCGCGGTAGCATGGTCAGAGTAGCCCGTTGCCCCAGCCACCAGTCCAAGCCCTTACTGAATCCCACAAGGTGCGTCAAGAGACGCGCAGAGAAACTGACAGCGGTGAGGGTTGCCCCTGTAGCCAACTGCCAGGCGGACTAGGCGCGATGCCCTCTAAGGACCTACTCCCGTCCCGGAGTGACCCGTGAGTCATTGCCCTGGTGGTGTCGACGATCAATAGCAACATGAGTAACATGAATGACCATGGTCACCGTTTGGTGCTTAGTGTCCGTTGGGGTGAAGTCTTTGCATAGGAGCTCCCTGTAAGTGTAATGTCGGTGGCTTCAAGGTTGTGCCGACGATGGTTCCAGGGTTGCGAGCTCATCCTACTGTGAGGACCATAGCCCCTGGTGATTGAGCCGGCGACAGCTTACAGCCCGTCCTGCATTTGATTGAGTATGGCGACGACATACAGCCCGTCCCGCAGTTGATTGAGCCGGCGATGGCACTAAGCCCGTGATGGCGCTCAGCCCATGCCGCAGTTTGATTGAGCTGGCGACGGCATACAGCCCGTCCTGCAGTTTGATTGAGCCGGCGATGGCACTAAGCTCGTGATGGCGCTCAGCCCATGCCGCAGTTTGATTGAGCCGGCGACGGCATACAGCTCGTCCCGCAGTTGATTGATCTGGCGATGGCACTAAGCCCGTGATGGCGCTCAGCCCATGCCGCGGTTTGATTGAGCCGGCGACGGCACTAAGCCCGTGATGGCGCTCAGCCCATGCCGCAGTTTGATTGAGCCAGCGACGGCACTAAGCCCGTGATGGCGCTCAGCCCATGCCGCAGTTTGAATGAGCCGGCGACGGCACTAAGCCCGTGATGGCGCTCAGCCCATGCCGCAGTTTGATTGAGTCGGCGACGGCATATAGCCCATCCCCCAGTTGATTGAGCCGGCGATGGCATAAGCCCGTGATGGCGCTCAGCCCATGCCGCAGTTTGATTGAGCTGGCGACGGCATACAGCTCGTCCCGCAGTTGATTGATCCGGCGACAGCACTAAGCCGGTGATGGCGCTCAGCCCATGCCGCAGTTTGATTGAGGCGGCGACGGCACTAAGCCTGTGATGGCGCTCAGCCCATGCCGCAGTTTGATTGAGCCGACGACGGCACTAAGCCCGTGATGGCGCTCAGCCCATGCCGCAGTTTGATTGAGCCGGCGACGGCTCTAAGCCCGTGATGGCTCTCAGCCCATGCCGCAGTTTGATTGAGCCGGCGACGGCATACAACCCATCTCGTAGTTGATTGAGCCGGTGATGGCACTAAGCCCGTGATGGCGCTCAGCCCATGCCGCAGTTTGATTGAGCCGGCGACGGCATACAGCCAATCCCGTAGTTTATTGAGCCGGCGATGGCACAAGCCCGTGATGGCGCTCAGCCCATGCCGCAGTTTGATGAGCCGGCGACGGCACAAGCCCGTGATGGCGCTCAGCCCATGCCGCAGTTTGATTGAGCCGGCGACGGCATACAGCCCATCCCGCAGTTGATTGAGCCGGCGATGGCACTAATCGTGAATATTTTTAAATGTTCATGTTCTATTCGTTTAATAAATGAGTATTAAAAAATTGTTCATGTTCTATTCATATAATATACAAAAGAATATGAACGAGTTTTTTAGGGAACGAACTACGAGCTGTTCGTGAATAACTCTGTTCATTTACAGCCCTAAACTAGTGGGGATGAAAAGTTTTGTAAATTTTTCTAAGTGTTGAGAAATTTCCTAAATGTTGGAAGGAGTGTAGGATGGAGGGGGTGAAAATTTATATTGAAAATTTTTCTAAGTGTTGGTTAAAGTATGAAATGGGTGAGGGACTACAAGGAAGAAAAATTTTGAGAATTTTTCTAAGTCCCCGAAAATGAAGAGTGGAGTTCGGGCAGTGGGTGGGCATCGATGACCGACTGTAACGTCCCGAAAAATCCAAAACTCCATTGCTCCAAACCCCCAAGGCATTAACCTATAACCTCACACAGATCAAAGCACCTGCCATACTTCTGGATTCTTATATAACATCACGCTAAGTTCTTCCAACAACATAAAGTTCCACAAAAAGAAATTTCAGACTTAAGATGTTACAACTCGTATGTAAGTTGTTAACAAGCAAACTAACTACACAGGCCCATGTAGGGGGTCCTATTTACACCAACTAGAGTAGCTGCCCTAAAGGTCTTACCCGAAGCTGGGTTTTCTCTCACAAGCTACCGCTGAGGACTACCTGCAGAATGGAACAATTAAGGGTGAGCTTTTGACAGCTCAGTAAGGTCTTTCAAAGTAATCTCGGAGGGAGTTACAACAATTCAAAGACAAACAGCTCAGGAATCTCAGCAATTATTTTCAGCTATTTTTGGAGTCATCAATATAGAAAGCACATAAATTTAGAAGATATTGATCATGAGTAGTAGCAATGCCATACATGCAAGGCTTAAAAAATGTACACTTGCACGATGTACCAGAATACTAGTCCATTAAGGTACTAGCTTGTGTTTCACGCAGGATTCAGACCAGCCTTATAACCCCCGCCTCAGAAAAGAACAGATTCCCATGTCAGTATATAGAAGATATATATATATATATATATATATATATATATATATATATATATATATACACACACACACACACACACACAGATCAATGCTTAATATGAAATAAAGAGTGAGCACTGACAAGAGTTCAATAATTAAATCAGGCTCAACATCAGGGTTTACTTGGCAAAAACATATAAATCAACGCATATTTAGAGTTCAATAATGACTGTAAATAACAAAGAATAATTTTGGAAGCAAACTGATAGCTTGAGGTTCGGACAGAAACCCTTACCTGGTTCGCAGCTATGATAACCTACCCGAAATAGTTCTTGCTTTAACCTAAACGGAATAGTTCAGAGATCAGAATGTAAGTTACAACATTGTAATATAACTCACTATTAACTCGCGCACAGACCCAGAATGAACCCCTCGCTGGGTGCAAAATTTACCAAAATGCCCTAGGGTGAAATTTACCAAAATACCCTTTGCATTCCTAAGTCACCAAAATAGCATTTCCATGTTTAAACTTGCCAAAATAGTCTTATAATATGTTAATGTACTCAAAAATACCTTTTATAAGTGAAATTGCCAAAATACCCCTGGGATTTTCGGCACCAAAAAATCCCTAAAATACTATTTTAAGTATCTTGAAGTCATTTCTGGGTTAAAAAGTATTTTAAAAAATTTTCGCCCGAAAATATCGAACTGGTGTCCGGGTCGAGCGCTTAAAAGCTGGTTCGGCTAAAGATACCTATCGGCCTCGGAATGATACAAAATTTTATAATATGAATCAGATCAATAAACTAAGGTTTGCCTAGAATTTTCAGATTAAAATAACTTGATTTACTAAGCCAAATAATTTGATAATTTTAGTTAATTGATGCCCTAATTTAACACCCTTCAGAGGCACCAAAAATTCCCACAAAATTCAAGAACCCACGTCTCGTAAATATATTGGGGGTTACAGTTTTGGACTTTCTCTAGGTCTGGCCCTAACCATGTATAAAAAAACTGCTTAAACGATTTCCTAACATTAGCGACAAAAACGACTAGTATTCAGATTATGCACCCACACTATTTCACACACACACACACACACTTCATCTTTTTCATTCTTCCAGTCGAAACACACTCACCTGCACACTCCCATTTACACAATGTTATTCATTTATACACCTACACACCTTAACACACATTACAACACACTTAACACCCAACCATATACACGAATCATCACATATACACATCCGAACACACCCTCTCAAGAACACCCACACTGCCATACATCAACGCCCCCTGCACACACACACGACCACCCTACACTTCACACCCCTCACCCCATACGCCCCCACCTTTACACTAACACCACTGTCACACCTTGCACCATCTTTCTCTCATCAAACCCACACCTACCTGAAGCTCCCAACCCAGAAACACACACTAACACATAATTGCACTGAACACACTTCAATTACACACAAATTTCTCTCTCACCTCTACACACCCATAAAACCATTAAGCATGCACAAATTTCACCCATTCATTTCATATTAAATCATACCCAAAGCCCTAAATCCTCAATTAACAGCTCTTCTCACGTGGCTTCACAGCCATGTTCATGGCTCCCATACTCACTTCTCAGTCACTAAGAACACACACAAACCTTATATTTACATACTAGAATATGCATACTACAAATTCAAAGGCTTACCCTGGAAAAATAAGCTTGAATTCTCCTATGTTCTTCCTTATTTTCCTCCCGAGCTGCCCTGTTCTTCTTCTTTCTTTTTCCTTTCTTTTTCTTCTTGTTCTGTTTCTTTTTGTCAGCTTCTTTCCCTCTTTTTTTTATCCGAGGCTCCCTTTCCCCAAGAATCATTATCACACACTATAACTAGCTTAGCTTAGTCACCTAAGCTTGCATGAGGTGTCAAGTTAAGAGATAAGCCTTTTAATTATATATATTATTTTATTTATTATTATTATTATTAGTTTTCTTTTTTTTTGTACAATTGATTCATGCTAAAAAAATACGGGTATTACAGACCAGCTGAGTGACAGAGCTATGGGAGGGTTAGCGAGACGTGTTGCATGCATACCTGGCACTGGTGGTAGCGAGGCCTGGGGGAATGTCAGCCGACCAAGTCAAGACTTAGGTAGTGTGGCTCAAGCTACCCCGCGTGCCACCTACCAAGTCACTGCATAATGTTCGGGTAGAGGGTGAGGGAACCTGGCCTGCTTGGGATAGGGAAAGGGTGAAGCCCCCAAGGGAGTGGGTGATGTATCAAGGGTGGTGTCAGTAGACTTGTGCAAGACCAATGTAGCTTGAAAATTTTCTAAATCTAGAAAATGTAACTTCATTAGTAACATAGATAGGCAACATGCCTTGGTACATGGGGATGGCGTATATGGAAACTTGCAAAATAAAGGAAAAGTGTGAAAAATGCACTAAGGTAGGCCAGGGCTTGGTCGGGTGGGTCATATTTCCCCCACTTAAAGTTTAAGCTCTCCAGACGCAATCTTGTTAGCGAAGGCAAACTTAAGGCCCATGCACCACTTGAGACCGTGACCGACCTTCTGATGATAGGGGCAATAGTTTGGATGGGCGAGATCTTCCTGGGTAGGTTCAGATTGGGCATATGGAAGGGTTATGGTATTGTTGTTAATCCAGGTCTCAAGGAGAGCTTCGACATTCTTCAAGTCCCATGGGTATTCTTGGGCAGGCGTCGGCTGCCCTCTTTTGTCAGAGTGCCCATCCCTTCCTTGAGATTGGTGCTTTTTTCTGTTGTCGTCATCACTGGTTGCTTTCATCATTGCTGCCAGGGCAAGTTGAGTTTGGAACTTTGGGGTCTTTGACGGACCGACCGAGTCATAGTTGCGTCACGCAGCTTCCTTGAGATGTCCCCAAGATCAAATCTGATGGTTTTCAAGGTAGACCCTGTAAGTGTCTTTCATGTTCTTGATGCAAATGGGTACAATGGTCCCATCCTTACTAAAGTCAGTGCACTCCAAGCACTTTTGATGAAATTGCGTAACATAGGTGTTGAGGTTTTTCTCGGGGTTTTGGCGGATTTCGACAATGTCAACGATGGTCACAGGTTTCGTCTCATAGTGAAACTTGTCAAGGAAGAGCTGGACCATGTCGGACCAGGAGTGGATAGTATCGTTAGGAATCTGATGACACCAAGAGTAGACGAGACCAGTCAAGGACTTGTGAAATTCTCGAAGCTTTAACGTGTTGTCCTCCTCGTAGTGCTCCAAGGAGCCAGTAAAAGGTTGAGGTACTCACGGGTGTTGCCCTCTTTGTCGTTGAACAGGGTGAAGGATGGTTGCTTGTACTTGATAGGGTAGGGCTTGGTAGCAAGGCTGCTAAAGTATGGAGCATGGCCTGACAGCTTAGAGGGGGAGTGTGATAAGGATGACTGCTTGAGACGGCAGAGGATGGCATCAAGGTCATGCTTGGTGACATACGAAGCATGCAATGGTTTATGTTCTGTCGGGATGATCCTGGCACCAGAGCCCCTAGCCAGGGCAACCTGAGGCATTGAGAGGACGACAGTGGTAGATAGGGGTTGGTGTGGGAAGAAACTTGTTGGGGTATGGTTTGTATAGGGGTAATGCCAACGGTAGGAGGTCGGCCGTTAAGAAGGGTTAACTGGAGTAAGCTAGGGGAATGGCTTTTGTTTAGGTTTTGGTTGGTTATATTAGGGTTAGGTTCCATCTCAATTGAGTCGTAAGTCTCCGAAGTACTTCGAGTAAGGGTAAGGCGTGGCACCGCAGGCTGAGGTGCCGCGAGTCCTACTGTCGAGGGCCCAGAGGACCAAGGCAGCGATGGTCGCAACACTGGGACCTGGGCAGTGTCCAGAACTATCCCAAGCTCTGAAGGCTGGATCTGAGTATGAGGGGCTAACCCTAGAGCTTGGGATGACATGGGGTAAGTAGCGGGCATAGGGTGGGGAGCTTTGAGGCCTTGAGAAGTCGGCGATTATGAAGTCAAGACTTGGATTGATTTTTGCATTTCTAAGATGACAGCCATGATAGAAGATTGAGAGTCTTGGAGTTTGCTGATGGTAGGAGTAGGGTGCATCCATCTTGGGGGAAGCCTAGAGTTGGTTGTGGCTGGTCTCTTCTTGGTCCTCGAGGTGATGCTCCTCTTGGATGGCTGGGTTGAGGCTTTGGCTGGCAGTCCTGGTAGTCCTGCATTGCTAAGGTAATGTTGCTCGAGTGTGTCAGGCAAGAGACGAACTGCACTGCGATGCTCACCTCCCCAGCGGAGTCGCCAAAATGATGCCAAGGAAAGTGGGTTCGCAGTCGATGTGGAGGTGCCACAGAGAATGCAGTCCGAGTTAGATGCCAAGTAGAGTAATGTTGGACACAACAAGGATGGAACAAGGGCAGAGACCAAGGGCTTCCTAGACAGAGCCTGAGGGTGGCGGTGCTGTGAGGGCGATGGTGCAATGCGAATATATGACGACAATCATGGTCCGATGCTTAGGTTCAGACTCAAGGTCCTGTATGTTTCTCTCTAGGATTCTAGAGTGTTTCTTTCTCTAGGATTCTAGAGTGAGAAAGTAAAAAATGTTAAAGTTCACAAATGAATTCTCAAGACCTCTATATATAGAGGTTAAGATGATGATGTCATTAATCGACATGTGGCGCTCCCCGGGAGTGACACGTCACCGAGGGCTCTACAGGTGTCGGTGCTCCATGGACTGTCAGATCGCATATTCTCCCGACTTGCTCCTCACAGCGTCGCTCTGTCTGTCTGGAAAGACTGACTCCCACAGCATCGGTATGGCCAGAGAAACCCCTTAATCTAGCACCAATCCAAGCCCTTGCAGAGTCCCACAGGGCTGGCAGCGATGGGGAAGACCCGACGCCCAACTGCCAGGCAGACTAGGCACTATGCCCTCTGAAGACTTGCTCCTGTCTTGAAGTGACCCAGCGGTCATACTTGCTATGGGTACCGAAGTAAGCCCCTAGTGTCGGAGCACGTAGGCTAATCACGAAGACACCCTGACGGAGATAGTGTCCCGAATGAGTCACCTATCCCGCGGGTGAGTCCTTGTGCTAAAGCATTTGGAAAGCGTCAAGGTACCATCCCGGAGGAGCCATCTACCTGGCATAAGGGGAGTTAAAAAGCTACCAGAGATAATGTCTTAGAGAGTGAGCCTATCCTGTGGGTGAGTCCTTGTGCCAGAGCACTCGGAGCGTATCAAGGTAGCATCCCGGAGGAGCTGTCTACCTGACGGGCGAGGTAACATCCCGGAAGAGCTGTCTACCTGGCGAAAGGGGCATTGAAAAGCTCCCTGACAGAGATAGTGTCCCGGAGGAATCGCCTATCCCCGCGGGTGAGTCCTTGTGCCTGAGCACTCGAAGTGCATCAAGGTAGCATCTCGGAGGAGCTGTCTACCCGACAGGCTGAGGTATTATCCTGGAGGAGCTGTCTACCTAGAGGAGATAGTGTTCCGGAGGAGTCGCCTATCTCAGTGGGATGCTGCACATTCCAGAGAGTGGGTCAAGCATATTCCACAACCAAAGCGAGGTGCGCATGGTGTGGTGAAAGGATGGACCAACGCAATTTGTGTGGTAGTGTGACAGAGAGCCAAGGGGCACTACTGTATCAGCAGCACGGTGCATAAGCGCGGTAGAGTGGGTGTGGTGCCAGGGGCACGATAGTGTGACAGAGAGCCAGGGGACACGACTGTATCAGCGACGCGGTGCATGGCACGGCGGAGTGATTGAGTGTGGCACGCGTGTGCCGGCGACGGGGGTCGGAAGATGGCTCGCGGGTGACAGGGCCGTGGAGAGGGCGCTCGAGCGACGGGCGACGGGGGTCGCGAAGACGACACCTGGGCGATGGGTGACGAGCGTCACGAAGTCGGCGAGCGGCCGCGAGCGACGGGTATCGCGGATGATGCATGGTCCTTTGAAGAGAAGTGAAGGTGCTAAGGGGGAAGGCCAAAGGCTAACCCTTGGAGGAAGGCCAAGGCCAAATTTGGGGGAAGGCCGAGGCCAACCCCAAGGGGAGGCTGAGGCTGAGGCTCCCAAGGGGAGGCCGAGGCCGACCCTTGGGCAAGTGCCAAGTCGCTCCGACGGGCGACATGCAGCATGCGATGGAATAAGTTGGTTGATAGTAAAAATGGAATAAGTTGGTTGATAGTAAAAATGTCAACCATTTGTCACTAAAAATGTCCTCAAAGATTTTAGAAATGCTAAATAACCTACTTTTAAATGCTTGACATGTAGCATGGGCCATGTAGTGGTATCATATAACAATTTAAAATCACGGCAATTTTCTTAATAATGTAAAGGGAAAAACTTGTTTGACTTTTCAAAAGACTTGTTGTCGACCTCTAAGTCAATAATCCTGGTTCTGATGATTATAACCATCAACTCTTTTTGTGAGTCTGATATGTGTGTTAAGTATGTTTCAGGTGCCGTCACTTAAATATCTCAAATGTTTTAAAGGCAAATAGCAAGGAGATCTTGAAGAGCTTTGAAGAAATTTTAGCTAGGTTGTTCTTTCATTTGTGAAATGAGCTAAGTCCACTTAAAAGATCTCAAGTGAATCATCTATGAGTTTTTGTAAAAAGACTTCAAATAGTATTAATTAATAAAAATCTTCAATGGTAAAACCATCTCAACTGTTACCAAAACAATTTGACTGTTTCTTTGGCATATCTTGCAAAAGGTTGTTGATTGAAACGGTAAAAAAAGTACAGGGTGGAAGAATTATTTTGACTGATTTCATTATTAGTGTAACTTTATACATATAAGACCAACTGTTTCCATGTCAAACCATTCGACTCATTTATTTTCATTGTGCGACAGTTATAGTCATAAAGCAGTGCAACTGTCTCGTATAACAATATAACTGCTTTGTCTCGAGCAAATTAGGTAGAACGTTTGTTGAGAAGTATGACTATTTCTTAGTTTGAACAAGTTTAATTGTTTAGAGAGATAGTTTTAGACCAAATCCTCGCCAGGTTCTGGTGGTCTGGTAACGCCTCTTGTACCTCTATCCATTGGGTTGCTCGGCCCACTCTATGTCTTCCTAAAGGTTTAGGTGATTTGGGTTTCCGATCTTTTCATGCTTTTTTAATGAAGCTTTGCTGCCAAAGAAAGCCAAGAAAATCTGGTCCATGCCACATACTTCACTTCCACGGGTGCTTAAAGGAAGATACTTTACAAATCATGAAATTTTCACATCAGGTGTCAATAGTCTTGTTCCTAGGTTTGGCGATTTTATTGGTGGGGCACCGTGTTCTGAAACAGAGTATTAGGGTATTCAATGGCACGTTGGAGATGGTCGCTCAATTTCAGTTTGGATGGACTGGTGGTTGCCTAATGTGCATCAGAATAAGATGAAACCCTATGTCCTCTGCAAAAACTCTACTTGTGTGTAGCTGATTTGTTCATCCGGCACACCCGTTCTTTGAATGTGCACTTAGTTCTGAACCTATTCCCTGTTGATATCGCTACTCACATTTTTCACCTTCGCCTGACAGGAGGAGGGACGAACCTTATTGGCCTATGAATAACTTCGATTGGTTCTCAGTTAGAAGAGCTTACAAGATTATTCTGAACCAAAATGGTACCAATTTCCCTCGGGACCAGTGCTTGTCCCCCCGCTCTTGAAGAAAATTATGGTGACTGCCAATCTCGAAAGAAATAAAATTTTCCTTTGGCAACTGATCCATCAACGCTTGGCACTAAATGCCAATCACTGACAGGGTTTCAGATTCCATCAACGCTTGATCAATTTTCTATTGATGATTTTTCTTTGGCACCAATGACTTCGGTTCTCTTAGGCCTTAACTAGTTACATACTCTCTCTTATCTGCATAACATCTTGCTAGTGCCTCACTCTGATTCTATATCACAGATGATAGGTCGGGCTTTGCAGGATGATGCTACTTCTGCTGTTTTTGGGCTCCTGCTAGCTAGCTAGATTTCAACAGTTTCACTATATACATATTGCCCGAGGAAAGGAATGCATTTTGAACATAGCATTTGCTCTGGTTTCTTTTGCTTCTAGATTTGGTGATGGTTTTTAGCAGACCTGTATAGATCGGACATAAGGAGCTTGGTTGAAGTTTACCTCCTGTCTGATCTTGTGGAGTCAGTTTATTTCCTCTGTGGCCTTTTGTATCTGTCTCTAGCTAAGTAGGTGGCTTATCTACTTGGTCTTGTTATTTACTTTTGCCTTAGACTTTGTCTAGGTTTAATATTCTACCTGTGAATGTTTGACTTGATGTATTTCTCTAAAAATCTTGGTATATATTTGGGTTTATTACTCACAGCACCCTTGAGGTTTACCCTAAATTACACACGAACCCCCTATTTTTTGATAATTACACTAAGCTACACATTTCTATTTTTCTGTTAACAGAGTTAACAAAATTAATGAAAGGACGGTCATAACCCTGATAAACAAGTTAATTTACCCCTCTCTCTCTCTCTCTCACACACACACACATACGCCGACAGCACCCTTTGGACTGCACACCGACTGCCGGTGAAGCCACGGGCCACCAACCGTAGCCACCATGACCCATCACCGCCCCCATCACCATGAACCACAAGTGCCGGCCACCACCACTCCACGAAGACAACCAAGATCTGGGTGCAGATTTTGGGGGCGGGGCAGCCGACACAGTTCATAGGTCGGGAAAATGATAGCCGAGTCGAGTAACCGATCACCGGCGAAGTGCGGGTGATGGTTGCCGGAAGCAATAGCTAAGAGATCCAAACATAAATCCCGGCCAAACGCAACAACGATGCAACCAAGAGACCTGCCAGAGATCGAGAAGATGCCGGGAAAGGTTCAACACCACCGGGAAACAACTGCTGGCCAAGAAACCACGAGTAGCTCTGAAGATTACATCCTAGCAATTGCCAAGAGTCTTCAAACACGGCCAACCAAAATGGTCAGAAACATCCCGAACCTAACCACCTCCGTCCAAATCCGAATCACCAGCCATTAGTAGCAACATCGTTGGCCTTCGAACTCACGCAGCGGCACTGGAGAACAGCCTTCAACCTCATTCTCTAACTCTCCTGATTTGAATTATTTTGTGTGTAGTTTGAAAAATGGTGATTTTTACGGTGGCAGGTGACGACTGAATATGCGATGGAGGCAGTGGTATTTCGGCGCCGCTGCCTGAATCTGGCAATCGGAGAAGACCCATATACTACCGGTTGCTATGGAGTTAGTCCTAGCAGCTGTAGTGGTGGTACTTTAGTTGGATCTCAGAGAGAGAGAGAGAGAGAGAGAGAGAGAGAGAGAGAGAGAGAGAGACCCAGATCTGGGCGTAGATACGCGAACACCTTGTTTTCTTAACGTGCTTTGGCCGGAATCTGGAGTCGCCGGTAATTCTGCACGGAAGAAAGAAAGGGGAAGATCTAAGGGCCTTTTTGGTATATCATAATAAATTTGTGTTGCCCTAAATTTTTTTGACGGTTCCCTAACGGAAGTGGGTTTTGTGTAATACAATGACAAACCACAGGGAGCGGAGTGTAATTTTCAAAAGATAGGGGGATCTACGTGTAATTTAGGGTAAACCTCAGGGGTGCCATGAGTAATTAACCCTATATATTTCTATCATTCCCCAAAAATAATGTTCTGCAATTCAAGCACTATCAAAACAATTCAAGTGATTCTTTATCAGTTTGAATGTATGAATCAATTTTCTTAAAGTTGGGGTTGGTTCTCTAAAAAGAGTTTGACTCTTATAAGTTCCACAATTTAGCTTGAAACATCTAAGCTGATTGAAATCAGTTCAACTATTTGATGAGCTGCCTTTCGTCTTTGAGTTTTATCTTTCACACACTATGTAAGTCATTCCTTTCCACTTTGAGAAAGTAACACTCTCTTTCCTATTTTAAGACTCTCTCTCTCTCTCTCTCTCTCTCTCTCACACACACACACATAAAAACAAAATGAACATTCATTATAAAATTTCAACGTAGAATGAAACTTAAGGCTTTGCTTTTGCTTGTACTGCGGGTACATGCTACCACCAAATTCCTGACAAATAGTAAAGGCTTTGATTTGGAACGTGGAGTGCTTGATAACTAGACATAGGCAGGGGGAGCCTACTCAGTACAAATCTTGCGGTGCTTCTTATTTTAGCAACATTTCTATTTAAGTAAATTCATAAATTTATACGCAGTTCATCACACCTATTGTTACACTTACAAGTACTAGTTTAAGATGAGTACGAGTTTAAGATGAGTAGATTATACTTTAAAACTACTTAAATGTTTGAAGTACGTTAGTTTAAAATCAAAATTTATAATTGATACCATTATATATTCCATTAACTTTCCAAACTTTTTTTTTTGGGTAAACGGAAGAACTTAGATTAATCAGTAGTCAAAGTTAAATCAGTATTCTGATTTTCTTCCAGGTTTAACAAAAGACTGGAAGATGATGGAACAAAGTCAAAAAAATTACAAAAGAAAGCATCCGCAGCCAGATTGTGAGCTGCACAATTTGCCAATCTAGGAGAAAACTCAACAACCCAGGAGGTGAATCTATTTAGGAGGCTCCTGGCTTGTTCTATAATTGTCCTAATCCTCCAATTTGGGGTCAGAGCATGGTCCTGAGTAAATTAGTCACTGTTGCTGCATCTCTTTCTAAAATGATGTACTGCTTTTCGTCAGATAATGCTGTTCGAATAGCTAGCAGGGCTGCACAAGCTTCGGCTTCTTTAGAGTGGTTTGTATCTATAAGTTTCGAACACCCAAATTCAAATTTTCATTCAGAATTTCTACGGACCGTCACAACACATGCTCTGGACCCTCTTATGGCAACATCAAAGTTCAATTTGGACCATCCAGCGTAAGGGGGGTTCCAAGAATTTTGGTTTGGATTATTCTTCGTAGTTCCTAGGAAAAGTTCCAGATTATGTTGTGTAGAAATATTGATGGAATCAGACAACTTGCTATGATTACAAGGAACACCATCATGCAACAGTTGATTCCTCCCACACCAAACCATGTCAATTGGTGTGGCTGTAAAAATGGTATATCTTACTTGATCTTGAGGTTGTTGTCCTGGGGGTTTTAGGATATTCTAGCCAACCCAAGTTAGAGTTCATTCCAGCCTGAGGCCTAATGAGGAAGCAGCCCAGATAAGCCTAGTTCTACTGCATTCTAAGAAGATGTGTGTTGATGTTTTAGGGCTCAATTAACATAGGGTCCAAGAGGGATCAATTTCTAGGAATATTGTGGCTAAGGATTGTCTTAGAGGGAGAAGGTTTAATGCATATGCCATATCATGATTTTATGTCGCTCGCGTATTTTTTTTCCACAAACTTTTCCAAAGGTCGGAGGGGAAATTAGGATTTGGACTAAGTTTGTGCTTGTTTGCTCTCAGGTAGGCCAACTTGGTTATGAATTTTCCATTTGGGTTTATGGGCCAAACTATGATATCTTGGGTCTGATTAGGTGGGATTCAGATCTTTCAAATGGCCTCAACTGTCTCTGGATCCACCTCTTGCCCCCTATCTCAATCGTGCGTCAACATACATCTTCTTAGAATGTAGTACAACTAGGCTTATTTGGGCTGCCTCCTCGTTTGGCTGCAGGCCTCCAGCTGGAATGAACTCTCACTTGGATTAGCTGAAACTTATCCTGAAACCCCCTGGACAACAACATGAAGATCAAGTAAGATATACCACTTTTGTCGCCACACTAATTAACATGGTTTGGTATGGGAGGAATCAACTGTTGCATGATGGTGTTCCTTTAATCACAGCAAGTTGGCTGATTCCATCAATACTTCTACACAACTTAATCTGGAACTTTCCCTGGGAACTACGAAGAGTAATCCAAACCAAACTTACTATCAAAGATGTTAGGAAGTCTTATGGTTTTAAAATAAGGGGTTCTTTTGGTTCTAGCAGTAAGGTGTTTTTAGGCGGGCCCTATTTAACCCCACATGGTACTTCTGAAATTCTGAGATTAACATATGTGCTGTGGGCTCATGTAATACTAGTACTACGATAACAAGCTGAGATCATAATAATCTTCTCAATAAAGATACAGTACTTGCCCTCGAAGGAAAGACTAACAAAGGAAACACTAACAGTAAATTTGCCAAACTAATTACCAACTAAAGTACATATTTTAAGTTTGTAGATTACAACTTAGAAAATTTAAGATTAAACACTGTAAAATGTAGCCATGAAAGTTAGAAGTAATCATGCCTGACTTTCCTAAATTACTATATGAGAATGACTTTCCAAAATAATTATGAATATGAAAAGTTATATTCAATCTCCCCTTTTGAGTTATATACCTTTCGGTGCCACAAGGTTTGCACTAGAATCTCTCGTGTGGAGTGCAATAGTTAAAAAGTGCAGTGTCAAATGCCCACTTACCTCGTTATTGTATAGCCACTGCTCTTTATGTGAATGATAAACACTTCTCAAATTTGTTATCAAAGAGTTGTCTTTTGAGGGATTTAAGTTGTATGCGACTAGAGGGAGTCATCAGCTAATCTTTCCAAAAGAAAAGAAGGAGCACATATACGATCTCAAACTATAGTAAGAGGCAAAACTCAAAAGATGCGAAAACTAGGAAAATGATATCACTGTAATTTGAAAGTGCAAGACCATAACTATGATCTGATGATAATGATATCACTGTAATCTTCACAGTAATGTGGTAATCTTTTTCTAGACATGATTTCATACACTATGGAAAGGACTAGAATCTTTCACTAAATGCACTGCAGTGACAAAAGATTGTCGCTTTAAACTTTAGTAATTGCTAAAAATACTTTTAGTAATAATTTTGTATAACTGGCTCTAAATACATTTTAGCGAAAAAAATTTATAAGGATAATGGTTGCCGTAACGACAAAGATAATGAACAAGAGATGATATATATATATATATATATATATATATATATATATATATATATATATATATATATATATACTTATATGATACCTTTAAGTTTTACGTCGGAGCACTAAAGGCACTTGCCAAATCAAATTTTTGTTACCAAATTTGCGATTTCAGAATGATGAGATGGTTAATCATTTGATTTAACACTCAACATTCAAAACAAATTGTTTAAAATCCTTCATTTAATTGCGTGAAGATGTGAAATGAAAGTAGCCCTCTGCTTGATAATCTAACGTAAAGGCCGGTAGACCAATATTTGGTAATGTGTACTGGTAGAGATTCTCCAAGAGGTCATCCATTAGAAGATCTTTCCACTATTCTGCAATTACATCTCTAATTTGACTATCTGAGGCATTTGGTTTCTTCTAGATTTTGCTGACAAAACTTATATTGACTCTATTCTTCTGTGTTAAATATGTCTAAGGGGCCAGCACCTCAAAAACAACGTACATACTTTGCTCCAAAACAATACCAATTCTAAAGAAGAACTAGTTAATGATCGTTGAAACTAGTAGTTAATGCTTGACCTCCATTTTTCCTCTGATAATTAATGCTTGGATTTAGTTTTAGCCTTACATGGAAAAGTTGGAACTGATGTTCTTAGAAGTCACAAAAACTAGTTCTAAAAAAGAGATGATTAATGCGCGACAGAACAACATCGCGGTCTCATTATGTGGTAGAGGGAGTGAGTACTTGAAATTGAAATAGAATTACTTGAGATATGTGAAGGCGAGGATTGAGTATGAGATCCTTAATTACGTACGAGAATTTTCTTCATAAATGCCTTAATACCCCTATTGTAACTTTAAGTTGTTTTCTGGCTTCATAAAAATTCATGGCTAAGTTATTTGCTGAAAAACTGATAAGATAAAAAAATGGAATCTGAAAGAAGATGAAAGCTGGAAAAAGTGTTCATATTGCTTCTAGGCCCTAAAAAGTTCATTGTTGAAAATGATCTTATACAGGGGATTGGATAAAAGAAAAACAAAGATAAGGAATATTTGTTTGTACCAAAAAAAAAAAATCACTTGATTGGCAGTTCTTTAAGTCAACCGGGATTATGCACATGTTAAATAAGTGCTTAACTTTAGAATCTTGACAGCCCATAACAAATGCCATGCACATGTTAAATAAGTGCTAAACTTTAGAGTCTTGACAGCCCATAACAAATGCCATGATCTATTTCACTTCCTTCTTGTATAGCTTAAGTTTTGAGCATAAGTATAGGATTTTCATCTTTTACAGCTTCATTTTAGCCCATAGAATTAGCTCTTCAGTGTATATATATATATATATATATATATATATATATATATATATATATATATATATATATATATATATATATATATATATATATATATATATATATATATATATATATATATATATATATATATATATATATAGTGCTACATGTAAATGAGATACAACAAAACAATTGATATCATTTTTGTCATGGTATCATAGCCTAATATTTCTGCTTAGCCCTCTTTTCTCTTTTTTTTTCTCTCCTCGTCCGGCGTTCATTCTTCCCGGACTACTGTCACTCGGCTATGTCAAATTCCAGCCTGTAACCCATAGAATCGGCCTTCGCTTCATCAGACTCTCAGGTCCCGTATCCTTCTCTGCTGGTGTGCAAGCAATCCAACAACTCTCGGCAATCATTGTTGACGCATTCAATCAGACCCGCAATCAAGGAGCTGTGTGTTTCCATCTTCATCGACATGGCCAAGGACGCAGAAACCTCCAAGCCCAAGCACCTCGATCCAACTTCAGAATATTACTTGTCCAGTCAAGCAAACTCAGCCACTGCAGGGGACCCAGACCGTACACCTACAGGACGACCCTGGTACACATTTTGTCATCGGGTGGGTCACACACAGGAGAAATGTTATCACCACCTTGGTATTGCTCCGCTTAATAAGGGGCGAGGGAGGTGTCGTGGGTTGCCTGCCATGTCACAGAATGCAGTCGGCTCCTCATTTGGCCCACTCCAGGCCTTTACCACCGCGACACAAAACAACAGCCCTTCTCTCAGCCAGGCACAGGCCGTCGCCACTTCTGCTCTTCTGGGCCTAACACCCGAGCAGATGTAACGCCTCATCACTTTTCTGGAATCCTCTCCATTGGGTACATACTCTCTCGTAGGTAAATCTCTGCCTACTAAACATACTTGGTTGATTGATAGCGGTGCCTCGCACCATATGATGGGGAACTTGAATTTCTTTTCAAGTATTTGGGATATTCCACCTTCTCCAGTAGGCTTACTGGACGGTCTTCAAACTAATGTCATCAAAGCAGGCAGTGTCTCCTTGGCATACGGCATCACTCTTCACCACGTGCTCTATGTGCCAAACTTGGCTGTTAATCTTATTTCTGTCTCGTGTTTAGCTACTGACGCTAACTGTTTTGTGGCTTTCTGCCATGATATATGTGTATTGTAGGACCGCACTTCGAAGAGCCCAATTGGACTGGGTAAGATGCATCGGGGGGTGTTCGTGTTTCAGCCACTCTCTACTGCTACAGTGCCCGCCGTCTCTAAGTCTGAGTCCTACGAGCTCTGGCATCGGCGCATGGGGCATCCCTCCAGTCAGCCTCTTATTCATCTTCCTACAGTTCTAGTTGTTTCCCCTTCCCTTAAAACTATTTGTGATGTGTGTTGTCGTGCAAAGCACACTCAGACTGTTTTTCCTGATAGTACTAGTCGTGCTATGGATAGTTTTGGATTGATACATGATGACATTTGGGACCCCTATCGGGTAAGCACTATTTATGTGCAAAATATATTTTGACCATTGTGGATGACTATAGTAGGGCTGTCTGGGTTATTTAATGCATGATAAGGGTCAGACTGGTACCTTGCTTTGAAACTTCTGCAATATGGTCCATACCCAATTTGGCAAACTTGTCAAAATAATTCGGAGCGATAACGGCCGTGAATTTGATTCCCAGCCCATGACCCAATTCTACAATGATCATGGTATATTACACCAAACCTCTATGGTCAATACACCCAAACAAAATGAGAGGGTTGAGAGGAAACACTATCATATTCTAGAGGTCGCCTGAGCCCTACATTTTCAAGCCAACCTACTTATTGAGTTTTGGGGGGAATGTGTACTTACTGCTGCTCACCTCATAAACCGTACTCCTTCAGCCATTCTCAAACACAAAACACCCCATGAACTCCTCTTCCAAAAGGTCCCATCATATATCCCATCCTCGGGTCTTTGGCTGTCTTTACTATGCTCACACAAAATCCACAGACAAATTTGCCCCTAGAAGTAGACGCTGTGTTTTTCTTGGGTATCCCCCGGGCAAGAAAGGCTAGCGGGTATATGATCATGAAACTAATAAAGTCTTCTTCTCCCGGGATGTGAAGTTTGAGGAAACCGTCTTCCCATTTACCACACTTCTCGCCCCTTCTCCTACACCCGCGACCACCACTTTCTGCCCAGCATGGGACTATGCCGAACATCCTATGGCATCCCCTCCAGTGATAGGGGGAGACACACCACCAGTGACAGGGGGAGATCCACCACCCTCACCGGCTGCCACTCCTTCCCCTAGTCTATCAGGTATCACTGTAGGTCCTGACCCCGAGATCTGCTCTCCGGCTTCTCCACCGAGCTCTCCTACTGCTCCGTCTCCCACTCTTGGTCGTGGAAAGCAACAAAAGAAAGCTCCTTCTAATCTCAAGGACTATGTATGTCACACTGCTCAAGTTCTTCCCCCCTGCATCTTCAACACCCACCAATGACTCTAGCGGTCCCATGTATCCTCTGGCTAATTTTGTATCTTGTAAGTCATTTTCTACTGCGCACCCTCAATTTTTGGATGCCGTTTCTTCTAGCTCTGAGCCTCGTTCTTACAAGACTGTATCCCACCATCCAAAGTGGCGTGTAGCCATGCAAGCAGAAATTTGACGCTCTTGAAGCAAATGGTACCTGGACTATTGAAGACTTACCTCCTGGCAAGAAGCCCATTGGCTCAAAATAGGTGTACAAAATTAAATTCAACTCCGACGGGTCTATTGAGAGATACAAGGCCCGGGTTGTGGTTCGAGGCGATACTCAAGTTGAAGGACTTGACTATACCGAGACTTTTGCCCCAGTTGCCAAAATGGTGAGCGTCCGGGTATTCTTAGCAGTCACTGTTATTAAAAATTGGGAACTCCATCAAATGGACATAAACAATGCCTTTTCTGCACGGTGATCTCCATGAAGAAGTATATATACGATCACCTCCGGGGTTCTCTCCTTCTAGCCCAAATAAGGTTCTCCGTTTGCGTAAATCTCTCTATGGTTTACGATAGTCACCCCGCAACTGGTTTGCAAAGCTCTCCACCGCCCTACGTTCTTATGGCTTTCTTCAGTCCCATGCCGATCACACACTTTTCACCTACCGGAAAGGGGACGTCTTTCTCTCTGTCCTTGTGTATGTGGATGATTTGATACTCGTTGGGAATAACAGCACCGCTTGCTCTTCATTCAAACAGTATCTTAACGACTGCTTTAAGCTCAAAGACCTCGGGCCTCTCAAGTATTTTTTGGGCATCGAAGCAGCACGTGGACCGCGTGGCCTCTTTCTCTCTCAGCGCAAATATGCACTGGATATCCTCTCTGAATCCAGTTTATCTACGTCCAAGCCCGCTGCATTCCCTATGGAATAGAACCACGGTCTTGCTCTTGCTAGCGGTCCTCTCCTTTCCGACCCAGGACCATATCGGCGACTCATTGGTCGCCTTGTCTAGCTCACCATCACTAGGCCTGACATTTGGTATGCGGTCCATGTCTTGTCCCAGTTCATGCAGTTTCCTCGTTCCCAACATTGGGACGCCGCACTTCGGGTTTTACGGTATCTCAAAGCTGCCTCGGGCCAAGGCTTGTTTTTGCCGGCTGATAGTCTTCTTCAGATCTATGCCTTTTGTGACTCAGACTGGGCCAGCTGCCCACTCACCCAACGTTCCGTTACCAGATATTTTGTTTCCATAGGAAATTCCCCCATTTCATGGCGTACCAAGAAACAGCTGACAGTCTCTCGATCATCTGCTGAGGCAGAATACCGTTCGATGGCGGTAACCACTTGCGAGCTCACTTGGCTCAAATCCTTTTTTCTCTCTCTTGGTGTTCACCATGATCGTCCCATGAGCCTCTTCTGTGACAATCAAGCGGCATTACATATTGCTTCGAACCCGGTCTTTCATGAAAGGACCAAGCACATTGAGATTGACTGTCACTACGTTAGAGAGCAGCTACTTGCCGGCAACATTAGTACCGCACATGTTCGCACAGCACATCAGGTCGCCGACATCTTCACTAAGGCACTTGGGAGTCACTAGTTTCATTATCTTTGCGGCACGTTGGGCATTCGAAATCTCCATGCTCCAACTTGAGGGGGAGTATCAACCGGGATTATGCACATGTTAAATAAGTGCTAAACGTTAGAGTCTTGACAACCCATAATAAATGCCATGATCTATTTCACTTCCTTCTTGTATAGCTTAAGTTTTGGGCATAGTTATAGGATTTCCATCTTTTACAGCTTCATTTTAGCCCATAGAATTAGCTCTTCAGTGTATATATATATATATATATATATATATATATATAGTGCTACATGTAAATGAGATACAACAAAATAATTGATACCATTTTTGTCAGTTCTTTACGTAAGAGTTGCACCAAAAGATGAGGAGGAGGAAAAAAGGAAGGTGATGGATTGGAGGAAATAAACTACGCGTGCATGACAATTTGTATTTATATTTTTCTTGATTCAATTGTAAGTTAGTCTTACAAGCCAGCTTGCGTGCATCATATTAAGTCTACCTCTCTAGGCGAGCCGATGGAAAACTGTACATGCACCGCTTAGAGATTAAAAAGGAAGCAATTTTCAATGGTCTACCCGGAAGAGACTTTGAAGTGAAGGCCACAAGAACATAATCCCAAGACTTGTCTGTTTGTTAATTTGAAGTTTCAACATTACATTATGAATTGCTTGTATATGGTTCTCTGAATAAGTGTAACAGGGTCAGCTAGATGTAAGTGAATTGCCTCGATGAACTTAGATATAAGAAGTCAGTCAACTCGTTCATAAAGGTTAAAGTTACCAAGATGAGAAACCTTGTACGAAAACTCGACGACGACGATGACGGCGGCGGCGGAAGCTGTTTGAGCTACTTGAGCTCCATAACTCAAGAGAATATACAGTTTTAATCTTACTTTCTGCTCTTAATGATAACGTTGATCGGGTACATGCACCATACAACTTAGATAGAAATTATTAATAATCAAGCAAGTAAAGAAGGTGGTGCTAGCAGTTGTAGAAGCAAACACAAGAGATATGTTCCTTATCAAAGGTATGGCAATTCCCATCGCCATTGAACTTTTCTCGACAATCTTGAGCACACTTGCAAGGCTCGCAGTCATAATTCAAGAACTGAGTGCATCTGAAGGCTTGAGCTTCCATCACTGCAACTGCAAATTGCAAAAATAGTGCAGAAATCAGTTCTATCTCATGTGAGAATGCTGTGATAGCCATGTCATCTATGTGAGGGTTGAAGGATGACTTCCACACACACGCACACACACACAACACACGTGCGTGCGCGCTCACACACACACACACACACGCATCTTCAGCGAGGACTCTAGAGTCCTTCAGGTTTAATACTAAAACCTCAATGCCCTCCCCCCACCTTCCCTAAGAACTAAAGGGATGCAACATAGTGTAAACGGCAAACATCGATCATTTTTGTACGCAGAAGCACATGAAGAAAAACTAAATTGTGCAATTAGAGATCTTAAGGGTTCAACAAAGCACAAGTAATCTCTAAGAGCAGGACCTATAACAAGGTCGAGGGCATCGCAACTGACCCTTGATGGTGGTTTGATCCTAAGCATCCGGTCTGGCTATTTTTATGATCTAGCATTCAAGTCAAGGTTATCATGGTGGATGGAGCAAGAAAGCACAAGGATTCCAGTCCATTCTATATAGTTTGGTTCACTGATGATATGCTTGCAAGTAAAATCCGTAAAAATTTCCTAGAGAAATCTTTTTGCATTGTAAGTACTACTGGTAATTAATTTTTTTTACTTCAAAAAGCAAAAATCAACTATAAGTAGGAACTGAGTATCAGACCAAACATATAACTGCAAAACATTATATTCCAATTTAGGAAATGAGTGTGTAAAACAAACCTGAGAAAACAAACAATAGGAGCAGGAATGGGGAACAGGAAAACTTAGCCATATCATGATCGAGACTTAATTCAGGGGGTTTGTTGATGAAGCTCAACAACTCCATCAAAAGTGAATATTTATAGAGAGATTGAGAGGGTGTTGTGTGTGTGTGTCTGTGTAGGGGGGGGGGGCGGCGGGAGGCAGTGTAATTGCACAGAGGTGGCCATAACCAAAAAAGGATATAAAATCATGGCCAAGTAATTTGAAAGCTATCTCAAATTTTAAAATGAAAATCCATACCCTCATGATGAGCAAATCTGGCCTGTACTTATTTAGTACTACTTAGCTAATCCGTTTTAGAAGAACAAAAAGGTAATCTTTAACCAATTTCCTTCCTTTAATCGTACTAAAGACAGGGCTAGAATGGGAAAACAGTTAAGTGTAATTGCAGCAAATTACGTGAGAGGTGAGTTGTTTTTCAACCACACTGCCCAATATACCTCATATGCCAACTATTCCATAACTCTAAACTGCAAGGCAATGTTGAAATCTTGGCATCATGACATGTCCATGTGGGGGAAGAAAAAAATTAAGCGTGCACTAGCATAGGAAAGTGTGAATTTACATTTGATGAATCCGAATAGCTCTACTCTTAACTGCACCCGATATACGTCTTATTTTCAGGTGAAGTCGCTCAGTGTAGTTAGACAAGCCATAATTTTTTTACGAGTTATGTGTTTAGGATCAACTTAATGTGTGTCATCAATATCTAATATAAGAATTTTATTATTTTTATCATGCAGCAAATGTTTCTGTATTGAGGTGCGCGTGTAGAACTGCTTATTTCTACATTGAGAAAAGTTGGAAAAAAATAAGTTGCGCATATATACTTGGATCGATCAAGTTTTATTAACTTAAGCTTTTAGGTGGAGCTGACTCATCTTGTACTCATCTTCTACGTATGAGTCTTCTTGATTCTAAACACATGATTCTTAAGCTTTTAGGTGGAGCTGACTCATCTTCTGCGTATGAGTCTTAACTTAAGCTTTTGGAAACAAAAATTTTGTTGGGCCCGGGCCTGGCCTGGCCCTAAATATTTGGGCCTAGGGCAAGGGCTTGGACTGGGTCGGCCCAGTTCCCCACCCCCTCGGCCCGGTCCCCGCCCGTTTTCTCTACTGGCCCGGGCTGGGCCGGCCCAAGCCCGGCCCATTGACACCTCTATGTGAGAGGAACTCGTTGAGCTACACGTATGGAGTTACTTAGTCCCATATTGAGTAAGTATGAAATTAAGTTTGGCATATACCAGCAAAATAACTTTAGGGTTTATCACAAAGAAATTCAAAATAGGGCGCTTAAAAACTCCCTCTGCTGGCGAGTGGATATTATCTAGGCGCCATTGTATCTGAATTAATATCCTTGATTCTTACCCACTCGCCTGTGCCTCGGAAGAAATTAAACGTTTGTTCTCTGCTTTTATCCCAAAGTTTAGAATTGTGCTTAGATTTGTTGGTGTGGGTGAGCATACGATAGAAGATTTTCTGTTGTAAAAATAGATTCGATAACCAAAACTGATGTTCTTTATTGAAGTACTGTGGAAATATTGAACGAAAATGATTTCTCAGTAGTATAATATGCAGTGGTCAATGTGAGACCATTAAGGAATTATTAGACCCTTGTTACAGTTGGCTGTAGACTTTTGTTTTGGAGCACGAGGTAGTAGCTAGAGAAAAGTGAAGGAGTTATTTCTTTTATGTTTTTTTTTGTGATTTCTCCAAGTTTGTCGTAAAAAAGGTAAGCTGTAATATCGGATGTCATTGTTCGGTATTCTAGTTTGGTTATGTGTAAGTTGTTTAACTCTACTTGATGATTTCTATTGCGTGTATGCTCTGGACATGTTTATCTGCTGTATGTAGTTTGCTCAACGATTCCTCCATTGTTTATCAACGCCGGGTCAAAGGCCGCAGGGGCAAGAGGGAGATGCGCCACCTGAGTTTTTGCTTGATGACTGTGATGAGAGGCACAAGGCTGAGATAAATACCGAGGAATTGTTAAGCTGGATGCCGAGGCATTCAACACCGAGATGATTGCAGCATTTGAAGGATCCCCCAACCATGGGGCATCCACATTCGGTAATTGCCTTGTTATTTTGGTTAACTCGAGATGTTGCTTTATTCAGTCTAAGATTCTAAATAATATATGCTAATAAACCAATAAAATCGAAATGTAGTCACGAAACCATAATATCATTCTTTTTCCTTCTAACTCTCTGAGTTTGTGCTTATGTAATCACCAATGCGCGGGAATGTTTGTTTGAGTGTAAAAGAGAGAAATGCGGGGAAAATACTAGCAAATCGGTAAGTGATAGAGCACTTATTAAGTACTAAAAAGTCTAGGAAGGGATCCGTCTTTCCACCAAGATATCATGCTAGGTGACTTTGACAGAATCAAACTTAGAATTGTTACTTTATTTGGAAGCCAATTCAATTTGAAACAGAGATCTAAATCAAGATACATCAATAGCTAACTTGGTAACTGATACTGTATTATGATGATGCGAGAAGTGGAGAGCATAGATAGTTTCATATTAGAGCTTTATCCTTGAGACTATAGTGGCAGATGTTATGAAACAAATATCAGATTCCATCAAGTTTCAGATGTACTTGAGATGTAACATCCAACTGATCCAAGACTTTAAGGTTGCATAGAACTGATTTCTTGTTTCCGTTAGTGTGTAAATCAAACCTAATTAATTCGGGATCTATTTTTCTTATCTTGCTTCCAAGTTCCATGTATATCGTAATATGACGCGTCTTAAGTACCACCCAATATATTAGCAGCAGCATTCAAATCAACCAGCGAACACACAGATTTTTGTAGGTCATTGTCTTGAGAGAATTACAAAATTAGGGGTAAGTCCCGATATTTTGTGCTTGATGAAGACGGTAACCACGCCGCCAGAATATACATATGAGGGTATTCTAAAGGAGACAATTGCATTTTATATCTTGAATGTTATGATATTAGGTGACAAGGTTGCATATGGGTTTGGTAGATATGCCTTGCTTATTCAGAATGTTTCTATCTAGATGGAGGTAACATCTAGTTCGTTACTGAAAGGGCATCTAGCCTTCAGGAAGACCTCTTGCTTGTTTCTGCGAATCATCTTGAAGTTATCTGAATAGCCGGATTTACTCACGCTACACACTTAAGGAAATACACTTCCAGCACAACTATACATTTCTACTAGCTCACATTTCGTTTCTGTGCAATTAGCTTACTCATGCATTCATTACCTTGGGTTTGTCTAGTGTTTGAACAAACTTCTGTAGGGTTTATGATCGAGTAATTCTAGAATATCAACAAGTTGTGATAGATTTCTCGGTGTTCTTCAAATTGTGGTGTAATTTTTTTATAATGGTTTATGAATGGGATTTGTTGAACTCGTATCCAAGTTTAGTAGCGACAGCTCTTAGCAATCTGTGTAGCCATTTTCTAATAAACGAAAGAATGTGATCTCTGGAGGCGCTCAGTGGCTCCGGCTAAAGTCCATTTATCTAACAAATTAAAAAAAAAAAAAGGAATTAGCTATGTTGACGCCTATGGCCACTGGCTTAAATAACTAGCGCTGTTATAGGTGGCATTATAAGGCTGCTAAAGGGAGAGCAATGGAGCGTTTGACTGTCGGCATAGACCCGGTTGGCTTCTGGCATAGATCTACCACAATGCCAGTAAAGCCGTCGATGTTGTACCGCTGGCTCAGCCTATGGCGCGGTCTTCTGACCTATAGCAGCATTTTTCGACCGCCGGCGGCATTTTTGTTGTAGACCACATGCTGGGCTTGTTTTGGGAAAATGGAGGTCCAGACCAAGCTCTAGCCCTTAGCCCTAGTAGCTTGGGTCGATACGGTTCATCACGAGGGTTGGGCAGGGCCATGGTCCCCCAGCCTATTTGACATCTCTGCCTTCCATTGTGTCATACAATGTTCAAAACTAATTCTGTTTTCCTAAAATACAACTTGAGAGACCTAACCTACTGATTGAAAATCGGAAGCATCTTGTGATTTAAGCAGTCTGATTTCTGTACAGACACAAGAACCACTTGCCTGTTACTCTGCTTACTAGTAGCGGTGGAGCCAGAACTTCTGCACGAGGTAGGCACTTAAGATGTCAAACACTCCCAACATTTTCGAAGTTTCATGAACTCAAGGGTTGTTGCCAATATTGACACACTGCTCTTATTGAAGTCAACACAACTCATACAACAACTTTAGAAACTCATCCTAGTAAGTCTTTTCAAGAACACCCCATAATCAAGCTTCTAATTCTGCACAGGGTTCTGAAGAACGGGGATTAATCAAGACTCTCATCAATTCTAGTTCGGATTTTGATTATGCTAAAGATCTGAATCTCAAGAGATTGGAGATGTTTTGACTTTTGAATAAGACTAAACGCTCAAGGGGATGGCAACCACCACCCATGCGGCCAAAGTGGCTAAAATTCAAAACATTCTGCTGTGCAATGAACCTATGATAGTCAAGCCCCCCATAACATACGCTACACCAATACTTGATGATAAAATCCTTGAGGGCAGAAACTGAAGAAGCTGCTGAGAGGGATGATGTTTTTTTTTTCTTTTTAATTTTATAATTGGATGTTAAATTGCACATCTACTGTAAGGTCAAGGATACGGGAGAGAGGGGAACAACCATGGAAACACTATAAGGTCAACTGGCAGCAGGTGGGCGCATGCCCCCGCCTGCTCCCTATTGCCTCCGCCTCTGCAATTCCTAGTAGTTGGCGTTGTTTCAACTGTCACCGACTCGTTGATTGAGTTTTCATAGAGCTATTGCGGTCGTCATTATGAAACCAAAGTTTGTGGGTAGCCCTTCTATAAGGCTCACAATGTGGGCAGTAACTAACCCGTTAGTTACAGATGCCTTCGTGCTATTGCAAGGTGATCAAGACTCTCTTTGGTTATGTACACATTTGGAGAGGGAACCTTGGAGACGAGCAAGGCTTTTTATGTGATGTTACTATCATGATAGAGCACAGCGCTACAGAATGCAGCTAATCAAAGAGAAAGACCTGACCAAATTAAAGTGATTGTTGTCTCAAGTTCCAGTGTCCCATGCGACTTATTGGTGAGGGAGACCACAGAGCTTCCAGACTTAAGCTACAATCTATCGTTGAAGACTTTGGAATTCTGACCTAATTTTTTCGGCCACTAGTTATCCTCATGTAATTTGAGGGAAACCAATGAGCAGAATTCTCGCAAATATGGGACATATAAAGTGCATGGTTACACACTTATACTGTGCTCCACGGGTCTAACGAGCTTTTTTTTTTTTTTGTAATAAGAGAATTGCATTGATAAGATAAGAGGTCCCAGAGGGAAAGGAGAGTACGGCCTTATGGCATTACAAATAAAGGTCTAAAAGGCGAACAGAGCCTCTTGACAGAAAGACTGCTAGAAATTATCCAAAACAAGCGGTAAAACACTACAACCCACTACAAACATATAGTACAGTCCATCATCTCTAACAATCCTTAGCTACTCAAGTTGCACGTACCCAATCTTGGTAGATGGATATGCGAGCCTGACAGGCAAAAAGAGCTAATGATCGTGCTTCCTTCATGATGCGTGGGCTAGTGCTGGTGAGACTGTAATGATGGAACTGTTTTAAAAGATGGCACATATCATAGATTATAGGTGCCACCGTATCCACTATGTCTTCAGACCCTGATATCTGTTGTAAGAGAAAATGAGATGTAGTTAGAACATGAATATGAAAAAAAAATGTTGTTTTAAAGCCCAATGCGACGTAAGTAGCAGGCAATGTGACAGAGCAGTATAACGATCAGACAAGGACGTAACGGTTATTATTTGTATAACATACTAAACCAACACCAGTCCGTAGATGGTGCTTCTCAAAACAGGCATGGATGACCATTGTATCTGTGGTAGGTTCTATGCAAGGACAAGGGGTTTGGCTAGTATGTAAAGTAATTGGCACCGTGGGTGTAAGAGAACTAGTAGCCCTACTATCAGGAGAACAGTTAGGTTGCGGAAGATTTTGAGGTAAGGAGGGTAATCTATGAGAGTATTGGAAGATGTTGTTGGTTAAAAGACAAATATGGCGTATCACAGCCACAGGGTGAAAGGGAATATTCCTAAAAAATTGAGTTATTTCTATGGTTCCAGATGGACTAGAAAGTGGTAAAAAAGAATAAGACAGTGCGCCAGGTGTAGGAGGGGTAAGAAAGCAGGTTGAACCAACCGATGAGCCATTCGTTGAAAAGTTTATTAATATCGGTGGTCTTGATACCAATGGTTATGCCAAACCAAACTAGTATAATCTCGGGACAATTGAGGAAGGCATGGTTTAAGTCTTCAGGAAGAGTTTGACATAGGGGGCAAAGGTTGGAAGGGATGATCTGATGCTGATAGAGATTGGTAGCGAGAGGTAAACGGTCCCATAAGATTTTCCAGATCAAGAAATTAAACTTGAGTGGTAAGTTTAGGCTCCACAACTTCCTCCATGTGTCTTGTGGATAATTTGGAGGTTTGGAAGGAGGTTTAAGTTGTCTAGAAAAAGTGAAATCTTGATTGTGGTACAACATTAGATAGGCCGATGCAACAGTGAAGTTTCCATCCTTGGTGTATCCCCAAACTTGTTGATCCTTGAAGTCATTTGAAGCCATGTGGATGGCCTTTATTTTGTGTCCGACATCCGTCGCAAACCACTGATCAATCTTTCGAGTATCCCACTTGTCATTATGAATAAGATCGTTGACTAGATGAGGCCGATTGCTGGTTGTAGGTGAGTGGGGAGAAAGAAGCCTATTCTCATCTAGTACCCACCAGTTGTTCCATATATTGATGTTCCTACCATTTCCCACCTGCCATCGTATGCCTTTTTGGAGGGTTTGTCTTCCAAGAATGATGCTTCGCCATGCCCTCGAGAGGTTTCCAGTAGCAGGGGAGTGGAGGAAGTCCTGTTGAACACAATACTTACCTTGGAATGCTTGGGCGAGAATGGAGTCAAGGGAGACCCAAATAAGCCAAGCAATCTTTGTAAGTAATGCCGTATTCATGAGTAGCGTAGATTTAAAAGCTAGACCCCCATTTTCACTAGGCCCACATAAGGCGTGCCAGTTGATCCAATGAATGCCCCGTGAGCGATCATTACCAGACCACCAGAAGTTATTAAGCAATATATCAATCTGTCAGCAAACCTGTATTGGGAAGATACATGTGGTAGATGAGCAATGAATTTAACACTGACTTGATAAGGGTAGCTCTGCCGGCTTTATTTAGAAGAACTACCTTCTAGGTAGCACACCGAGCTCTGATGAGGTCAACAAGTTCCCAAAAAAAAAAAAGTTGTCTTGTGAGTAAGAAGATCCAAAGTTCCGCCCAAATATTTGCCAAATTCACCAGTAACTGTGAAACCCAGTTTTTGCCGAATAAAGACATGAGTAGATAAAGAGGTATTGGGGCTCAGAGTAATAGAGGATTTTGTAAAGTTAATTAGCTGGTCCGAGTCCAGATAGTAGCGCTGCAAAATCTGTTTAATCGATAATATAGGCTGCTTGCTTGTTTTGGTGAAGATCAAAGCATCATTCATTAAGAAGAGGTGATTGATCGCTGGGCTCCGTTTCCCGGCTTTAATACCAGGGATAAGTTTTAAATTTTGAGCATGTGTTAGCGCAGAGGAGAGAGCTTCTGCATAGAGAATAAACATGCATGGGGATATAGGGTCCCTTTGACGGAGGCCACACCTCGGCACAAAGCGTGGTGATGGTGAGCCATTGATAAGGATTTCATAGGAAATTATAAGAACACATCGCATAATGAGCTGTATAAGGTGTGATGGAAAGTTCAATATTCATTGCAATATACATTGGGTGTTGCCTATCAGACAAGCAATATGTAGTCATTACTGATCTTCTTTACAACCAAAGAGAATTTATGCTTGAAACAGATTCTTGTCAATAAAATGCTTAACCCGAGTGATACTTCAATGAACTGTGTTCAGTAACGTCTGATCACTTCAGCAACAGTTTATTAGTTTTGCGTTGTTATTGTTTTCTCATGTGAAAATCTAACCATTTCAAGCCACATTTTATAACTAGTTGCTTCAAAACCTACACAAGGATAAAAGATTAATCAATGAAAGTAAGCAAATCACATGTTTGACATATGTAAACACAACTGTGGCAATGTTAGGTGATGCTTTCGGTCAAAGTTGAAGTGGGAGTTTGATTTGCACATTTAGTCGTTGTATACTTGACTTTCGGATTTTGATTTTTTTTTTTTAGGGTCAAAGTAGAAATATATACCAAGGTTTAAAGGACCTAAGTGTAATATCCTGAACTTCGAGAGCCGGTTAAAATAACCATCGGTGCTCATAAAAATAAACGGGCGATAAATTTAAGTAATGTTTGGTTATTAATAGCGTGTAGGAGCTTAAAAATATTTTGGCGCAAAAATATAATTTTCAAAATTTTGGAAAACTTTGGGGGTATTTGTGCAATTTTATAAAAGTAAATTAGAAACCATTTTTTTGTGCTTGCCAGCTCCTACCAGCTTGAGTGACTAAGCTAATTTAATCATTTAATAATGGGTGGATAAAGAGATTCGGGTGAAGATGAAAAAGAAAAAGAAAAGAAAGAAAACAAAAAGAGAAGAACAAAACAGGAACAAAGAAGCAGGGATGAATATGAGGGAAAAACAGAGAGGGGCAAAACAGAGAAGAATTCGGAGAGAGAGAGAGAGAGAGAGAGAGAGAGCTTTGCAGAGGAAGCTTGAAGGTAATCTTTTCCCCCTCCTTCCCAGTTTGCAAATTGCATATTTGGTAGTGTGTTGAAGCTTCGTGCAAGGGAGTTGCCGTGAAGATGGTTGGACTGTGGGAGAGCCTGTAGGTGTTCATGTTGATGTTCTAACTTATACATGTGTGTAAATTGCGTAAGTTTGTGTCAAAGTGTGAGTATGAGGGGAGGGGATGAGTTTCATCAAGTTGTGGAGGAGTTTGATGTGTGTTCAGTGTGTGTCGTGAGTGTGCGTGAGTGGACTGTGTGTAATTGTGTGTATATGTGTATAAGAGTTGTGTATTAATGTATTAGAGGGTGAATTTTAGGCATAGAAATGGGAAATGATGAACATCCGTGGGTGAGTGTGTGACTGGTGTGTGTCTGTGTGTGTGCCAGCCGTGAGGAAGAAGATAATGCTGTGTGTGAAAAAGGTGTAATACTATGTGTTTTAATTTGAATAGTGTTTGTAAGTGTCACTAAAAGTAGGGGTTATTTAGGTAGTTTCTAATCCAAATTTCTATAAATGTCTAGAGCCAAAATTAGACAAAACTTAAAACAGTAACCCCTGATAACTTTACGAGAACTATGCTCTGGAAATTGTTGGGAATTTTCGGGATCCGCAAAGGGTGCTAAATTGGGGTATCGATTAAAGAAATTTATCGAATTAATTAACCTAGTAAATTAAGTTATTTTAAGTTGATATTTTTATGGAAACTCTATTTTACTGATGTGATTCATATTCTAAAATTTCGGGCCATTCTGAGGCCGATAGGTATTTTTCACGAAACTGACCTTTTAGCGCTCGGTCTGGACACCGGTTCGAGATTTTTGGATGTAAATTTTCTAAAAGCCTTTTTTGTACAGAAATGACATCAGGATGCTTAAAATAGCGGTTTAAGATATTTTTGAGATTCTTTCGGTGCCGAAAATCCCTTGGGGTGTTTTGGTAATTACCACCCCGAATTAAAGTATTTTGAAGTAAATTTACATAGAGTAAGGTTATTTTAGTGACTTTGCTTATGGAAAAGTCATTTTGAGAATTAAAGTGTAACGAGGGGTATTTTGGTAATTTGCCACCCCGAAGGGGTATTTTGGTAGTTTGACCTAAGAAAGGTATTTTTGCATAAATTTACATATGGGAAGTTTATTTCAGTGATTCTACTTATGGGAAGACCATTTTTGGTAATTTAAGTTCGAGAGGGGCATTTTAGTAATTTTACACCCTAGGGGCGTTTCAGTAATTTTACATACCCGAGGAGGGGAGGTTCATTTTGGGAGCATGTGTGAGTTCGTATTAAGTTATACTTTTGTTCTATAGACTGTATTCTAATGGTTCGATTATTTCGTTTAGGTTAAAGCTAAAGACTTCCGGTTAGAATAATTTAGCTGCGGATCCAAGTAAGGGATTCTATCTGAACCTTGGGTAAGAACTTTTGTCCAAACCCTTATTTGATTACTTGTACTCGTAAGTACTCCTTTGATAATGCCGAACTCTAAGTTATGTATTGATATCAGCATGTTTTTGCCCAGGAAACCCTAATGTTGAACCTGAATCGGTTATTTGAAAATCTTGTGATGCTCGCATGTTATTGCGGGCTGAGCAAATTTGATAATTGTCTGTATCCATTATTCCGACTTTTGTGATTATATTCGATAATTATTCGCAGTCATTATTGTTATTTATCTGTGATTTTTTTTCTAAAAATCTGATTTCTTCTAAAAATCTCGAATGCTGACTTATGTCAATATGATTATTGTTATGAGAACCCGAATTAATTTTGGGGATATGATCTTATGTTAACGCTCATTGATATTGTTAATTTCTGTGTTGACCTGGATACCTGTTTAGTGGGGAGGCGGTATAAGGCTGGTTGAATCCTGCATGAAACGCAGGCTAGTACCCAAGTGGACTAGTAATTATTTTAGTACATCATGCATGTGTACACTATATAAGTTTGCCATAATGGCATTGCAATTGCCCAGGATCAACATTGATTTTTGATTTTTTTAGCTAGAATGATTTGTACTTGGGTTGAAAGCCCTTGACAAACATTCATTGTACTTAGCTAGAAGGATTTGTATTTGGGTTGAAATCCCTTGACAAGCCTTTATCATATTATTTTATTTGATTTCTACTTGGGTTAAAACCCCTCGAGAAATCTTACTGTATTTTCGAAATGAATTTCTGCTCGGACTGAAATCCTTTGAGCAAGGGAAATTTCGTGGTACTTGGAAATGCTGACTTGAAAAGGATCTTTTATTGATCGTTTTGGATTTTGTTCTGATTGTTATTATTTATTTTGGCATCTATTTCTGATGAATTTTGATCATTTTGGGTAATCATTGAGTTTTGATTGTTCAAAGTGTTTTGAAAATCATCGTCGGTTGGATTTTGTTTTTGGAGTCGTGTCATAAACTCTTTTGTAGTCCTTGTACGACCTTACTGGGCTCTCAAAAGCTCACCCTCCATTTGGCTCCCTTCTGCAGGTAATGATAAGCTGTAGCAGGTTCATGAATGGGTTAGAGTCTGAGTGAGGTTCCGGTGAGCCCACCACTACTAGGTAATGAGACCCCTGTGTGGGTCGGTACTGTAAATTCGTTCTTAGGAAATTTGAATTGCGAAGAACCTAAGCTGTAATGGTTTAAGCTAAGCAGTTTGTGATCTAGTATTTTGAAGAAATTGAGTTGATGTTGAATTAGATGATTTGAAATATGCGTTAGTGAACAGGTCTGACAGGTGTGATGTGATCCGGTAGGTTAACGACCCGGGAGTTCGGGGCGGTGGAGCTCCGGATTTTCAGGGGCATTAGACTAAGTGTACATATAGACAGCAGAAAGTAAAACTAGATCTCAAGTCCATCCAGCCCATTACAAAAGAAGGTAATTTAAAAGACAAAATAGGATGACGTACAAGTTCATCTAGCACATTACAAACTAAAACTATAATAGTAAATAGATAGCTAAATAGCTAGAGAAGCAAAAAAACCACAGAGGAAGCGCAATCATGCACCAGCCTAAATCAAGATAGTGTAACATCATCCTGTACAAGGCCTTCCGATTAGTAATCACATCCAACTTTATAACCAAATACTTCCAAAGCCTGGCTAAATATGAAAATCAAGGTCCTACTCGATCTGCTCACTGATAACAACAAAAGCATTGGGACTGACAGACAGGCTTGACATAGACCAGTTGATTTGTTAACCCAAGATAACCGTAAAAATCCAATATACCGTGCAGTTCTTCAACGTGATTATTAACACCTTTCCTAAGACTTGGAAATAAATAAATATCATATGCATACATCAAATGTAGGACCAAAGGAACCTGGTCCTACTTTAATCCTGGAAATGCGTCCAAGAATTTCTGCGTAAAACAAAGCAGTTGACAGGACTTATGAACATAAAATGAAAAGAAAAGGTGAAAGGGGATCACCTTGTCTGATTCCGTAGGATGGCTCAAAAAAAGGAGTAGCAGCACCATTTATAAGAACTAAGTAGGACACAACTGTAATTATAGGGCGTATCTATCTAGATGGAAAATTAATTCCTAACAGATAATGTTGAAAAAATTTTCAACGCAATATATCAATAATCTTGCTCATATCCACTTTAAGTGCCAGCAACACTAAGCGACCTTCGGAGCGACGTTGTACACAGTCCGTGACTCTTGAGCCAGGATAAATCGACAAAGGCATTTTGAAAAGGAGAGACTGTATCAGTCATAAGTGGTTTCAACCTATTCACTAGACTTTAGAAATAGTTTTGTAAACCCCTTACATAAGCTGATAGGTCTAAATTCCATTACAGTCTCAGGAGAGGCAATTTTGGGCACGAGAGTGAGAGGAAGGTCCAGCTTAACTTCAAGAATTAAGGAAGATGATGTGGGTAAAAAATACCCACCAACGGGAAGGTGACACTTGTCACCACTAGATGACAACAAAATTGCTCTTTGATTCTTGGAGATGTGGGAGTGGCACTTGCCCACCTTTTCACTATCCCACTATCTCATTATGAGCAATATCTGCCCATTAAATCCTGGTAACCTCCCACTAATTAGGGTAATTATCCATTATGTTAGGTAACTGACCCTTTAATACATTCCTATAAAATGGAAGTGAAGGTGAGGAAAATGGTAAGTTTTGATTATCTAAAATATTCTCAGATACTCTCTCAAAATTTCTTACTGACTTAAGTTTCGGAGACTCCCTACCGGAGCCTCCTTCGGGGTCTCGGCGCATCACCGTTTGCTTGTGTTGTGCTTCGTAGGTCTGCTCGAGTGCTCGTTTGGTCCCAACCGACGCTCGTTTGGTCCCGGTCAATTTTTTACCACAATATTTTGGGGTCATCCGTGGGACTCGAACCCATGACCATGTGCTCTTAGCCTCTGCTGAGCAGACGAGCACACTAGACCCATGCCGAGCGCCTTTGGTCTTAGCCTCTGCCGAGCAAACGAATGCACTAGACTCATGCCTCGGCTCTACCCGAGTAGACGAGCGCCTTTGGTTTTAGCCTCTACTGAGCTGACGAGCGCACTAGACCCATGCCTCTGCTCTAGCCAAGTAAACGAATGCCTTTGGTCTTAGCCTCTGCCGAGCAAACGAGCACACTGACCCATGCCTCTGCTATAGCCAAGTAGACGAATGCATTTGGTCTTAGCCTCTGCCGAGCAGACGAGCGCACTAGACCCATGCCTCTGCTCTAACCGAGTAGACGAGCTCCTTTGGTCTTAGCCTCTACTCACCAAGCTGAGTATACGAGCACACTTCGAGGTCAGCCTTTGCTCTAGCTGAGTAGACGAGTGCCTTTGGTCTTAGCCTCTGCTGAGCAGACAAGCGCACTAGACCCATGTCTCTGCTCTACTCGAGTAGACGAGTGCCTTTGGTCTAAGCCTCTGCCAAGCAGATGAGCTCACTAGACCCATGCCTCTACTCTAGCCAAGTAGACGAGAGCCTTTGGTCTCAGCCTCTACCGAGCAGACAAGCACACTAGACCCATGCCTCTGCTCTAGCCGAGTAGACGAGTGTATTTGGTCTTAGCCTCTACCGAGCAGATGAGCGCACTAGATCCATGCCTCTACTCTAGTCGAGTAGACCAACGCCTTTGGTCTTAGCCTCTATCGAGCAGACGAGAGCACTAGACCCATGCCTCTGCTCTACCCGAGTAGATGAGCGCCTTTCTTCTTAGTCTCTGCGAAGCAGACGAGCGCACTAGTCCCATTCCTCTGCTCTAGCCGAGTAGACGAGCGCCTTTGGTCTTAGCCTCTGTCGAACAGACGAGCGTACTAGACCCATGCCTCTGCTCTAGCCAAGTAGATGAGTGCCTTTGGTCTTAGCCTCTACTGAGTAGACGAGCGCCTTTGTTGTTAGGCTCTGCCAAGCAGACGAGCGCACTAGACCCATGCCTCTACTTTACCCGAGTAGATAAGCGAGCACCTTTGGTCTTAGCCTTTGCCGAGCAGACGAGCGCACTAGATCCATGCCTCTGCTCTACTCGAGTAGACGAGCGTCTTTGGTCTTAGCCTTTGGCGAGCAGACGAGCACAGTAGACCCATGCCTCTGCTCTACCAGAGTAGACGAGCGCCTTTAGTCTTAGCCTCTGCCGAGCAGACGAGCACAATAGACCCATGCCTCTGCTCTAGCTGAGTAGACAAGTGCTTTTGGTCTTAGCCTCTATAAAGCAGACGAGCACACTGGACCCATGCCTCTACTCTAGCTGAGTAGACGAGAGCATTTGGTCTTAGCCTCTGTGGAGTAGATGACCGTATTAGACCCATGCCTCTGCTCTAGCCGAGTAGACGAGCTCCAGTCAAGGTCTAAGCCTGTGCTCGTAAAGCCGAGCACATTAGACCTCTCTGCCTCAACTCACCCAGCAGAGTAGACGAGCTCCATTTAAGGTTTAAGCCTCTGCTCACAGAGCCGAGCAGACAAGCTCCATTCGAGGTCTAAGCCTTTGCTCGCAAAGCAGAGCAGACAAGCACATTAGACCCCTCTGCCTCTACTCGCCCAACAGAGTAGACGAGCTCTATTCGAGGTCTAAGCCTTTGCTCACAAAGTTGAGCAGACAAGCACATTAGGCCCCTCTGCCTTTACTCGCCCAGCGGAGTAGGTGAGCTTTATTCAAGGTCTAAGCCTCTGCTTGCGAAACTGAGTAGACGAGCACATTAGACCCCTCTGCCTCTACTTGCCCAACCGAGTAGACGGGCTCTATTCGAGGTCTAAGCCTCTGCTTTCAAAGCCGAGTAGACGAGAACATTAGACCCATCTGCCTCTACTCGTCCAGCTAATTAGGCGGGCTCTATTTGAGGTTCAAGCCTCAGTTCGCAAAGACGAGCAGATGAGCACATTAAACCCCTCTGCCTCTACTCGCCCAGCCGAGTCGATGGGCTCCATTCGAGGTCTAAGGCTCTGCTCGCAAAGCCGAGCAGACGAGCACATTAGACCCCTTTGCCTTTACTTGCCCAATAGAGTAGATGGGCTCCATTTGAGGTTTAAGCCTTTGCTCGCAAAGCCGAGCAGACGAGCACATTAGACCCCTCTGCCTTTACTCGCCCAGCCGAGTAAAGGAGCTTCATTCGAGGTCTAAGCCTCTGCTTGCAAAGCCGAGCAGACGAGCACATTAGACCCCTTCGCCTCTACTCGCCCAGCTGAGTAGACGGGCTCCATTAGAAGTCTAAGCCTCTGCTCGCTAAGTCGAACAGACGAGCACATTAGGCCCCTCTTCCTCTACTCGCCTGGCCGAGTATACAAGCTCCCTCCGAGGTCTCAGTCGGTGCTCGCGAAATTGAGCAGACGAGCACCTTTAGAGCCCCTAAGCCTCTAGTCACCAGGCCAAGCAGACGAGCACATTAAAACCTCTCAATCTCATTGCTCGCCAAGCCGAGCAGACGAGTGCTTTTAGAGCCTCTACGCCTCTACTCGCTAGAATGAGCACATTAATCTCATCTCATCAAGCTGAATAAACGAACACCTTCAGAGTCTCTTAAGCCTCTACTCGCTAGGGCAAGCTGACGAGCACATTAATCCCGTCTCTCTGCTCATGCAGCCCAGCAGACGAGCTCTTTTAAGACTCTAATCGATCAGCCGAGGAAGGCAAGTACATCCATACTCTCTACTTGGCCAACCGAGTAGACGAGCACATTTAAGGCCTTTGAGCAGCCATTCGAGTAGACGAGACCTTTACTTCTGGTAAACTTCCAAACGCGGAGGACCCTTAAACAAAGGCCCAAAATTTGATGTTACGACAATTGTCCTAATTCCGCTTTCTTACTCCCAAAAGAATACGGAATGGGGGGCAAATGATATGGGTAAAAAATACCCACCAACGGGAAGGTGACACTTGTCACCACCAGATGACACCAAAACTGCTCCTTGATTCTTGGAGATGTGGGAGTGGCACTTGCCCACCTTTTCACTATCTCACTATCTCATTATGAGCAATAACTGCCCATTAAATCATGGTAACCTTCGGGTAACTATCCATTATGTTAGGTAACTGACCCTTTAATACAGTCCTATAAAATGGAAGTGAAGGTGAGGAAAATGGTAAGTTCTGATTATCTAAAATATTCTCTCAAAATTGCTTACTAACTTAAGCTTCGGAAACTCCCCGCTGGAGCCCCCTTTGGGGTTCCGGCGCATCACCGTTTGCTCGTGTTGTGCTTCACAGGTTTGCTCGCGTGCTCATTTGGTCCCGACCGACGTTGGTTCGGTCCCGGTCAATTTTTGACCACAACAGAAGGAAATAACTCATTTATGACGGTGGTCCTCATAAGTAGCCAACATTTCTGAACGAACATGGCTAGTATACCACTGGCTCCAAAGCCTTAAGAGCACATATCTGAAAGGCAGTCACTTTAATTTCTTCAGTCATAGAATCTCGATTAAGGTGCTGAATATGAGTAGGCAAAAGAGGTTGAATAAGGAAAAAAATCATAGAGCAAGCAGAATCGATGATCACCAGATGAAGGAGATGAAGGCGGGTTATACAGATTCCGAGAGAACGACGCAAGAGCCTTACGAATGTTACCCTGATCAGTTTTAAGTGAAGAATGATCATCTTTGATAGACAAATTTTGCTTATGCCTATGATGTATAAGTGTAGAAGCATTAAATAATTTGGTATTAGGTCAGTCAATTCTAACCATCTTATTTTCGAACGTTGAGCCCAAAAAAGCTCTTTGCAATTGAGCATAAAGTTTATTTGCTGGCAAAGACCAGAGTCTAAAAGACAGTTCAAAGGTTCATTCTTAATATTACTTGTCCAAGATGAACAAAACCCCAGGAAGATAAAATCTTAAATAAGGTTTTGAACTGGTCCAATGAAACAAACAAAGGAGAACCTTCCGACATCAAGGCCCAAGCAGATTCCATTAACGAAACGCAAGTAGGATTAGACAACCACATCCCTTCAAACCTAAGAGGCTTAGGAAAATGCTCGCAAAAGAGCAAAAGTATCATGTAATATAGGAGAATGATCAGAGCGTTGAATGCCCAACTTTAGGGCAATAGCATCCGCGAACATCATAATCCAGTCAGATGAGGCCATAATTCTATCTAATTTTTCAAACATAAAGGCCAAAGCCGGATAGCCCCATACCCAAGTAAATGGAGGACCGACCTAACGAATGTCAGATAGACCAAAAAGTTTTAAGAAATTCCTCAAAATTTGAGAACCAAAAATATTACTCGAGTGACAACCAGTTTTCTCACAGGATTTTGAAACTTGATTAAAGTCACCACAGACAAAGAGGGCCAAAACAGGAAGTGAGATAAGAGGCCAACAGATGCCAAATACTAAGTCTAAGGGTGTGTTTGATAAAACTGAAATTTAAGTACTGAAAACTTAAGTGCTGAATTTGTAAAACTGAAAATTTTAAGCTACTGAATTTTAAGCACTGAAATTTTTTTGGTCTTGACTGCAATTTAAGTGCTGAAGTAATTTATTCTGTTTGATAAAAAAAACAACTGAAATCTAAAAACTGTTTAGGTTGACACTAATACCCTTTTGCTCTGCTTTTTGAAACTTTATAAACCTCGTTATATTATTGCACATCTCACGTATTATTATATCAATAATGGATATTTCAAATCCAATTTGCATGCGTAACATTAAAACATAAAAGAAAATTCAAATTAGTCACACTATAAAAAATAGCAATAATTAGATAGTTAAAAGTCATATTATTACATATATGAACTACAACCTCAAATTAAACAATTGAGTTGCAATCTGCTCCCGCAAGTTCACCATAAAGTTTTGATCAGCTTGTCGTGCTTCCGCTCCCATATCTACGGCATTTTCGTGTTGGTGAGCCGTATCTTCAAGAATATCTCCGTTGTCAAATTGCTCAAAAAGATAATCTGTGATAATCGTTTTTCGAAGGAAATTATGTACCGTTGCACATGCAATAACAATATTCCTTTGTACTTGAAAAGGATACGGTGGCATCCTCTTCAATATTGGGAAACGAGCCTTAAGGACTCCAAATGAACGCTCAATGACATTTCTCAGTCTAGCGTGTGCATGGTTAAATCGTTCCTCCTTTGTTCTTGCACGATGACCCTGTGCAAAGTCCGCCAACCAATAACGCACATTGCGATAAGGTGCCATAAATCTACGAGTATGTGTATATGCAGCGTCACATAAATAGTACTTATCTGCAATAAATTATTTATTTCAACAATTTAGTACTTGTTTTCAAATGAATCTCAATACTATATAAGGCACCATATTTCAATACCTGGGGGCGGAAATGGAAAATGATTAGCAGGTTCCCGCATAGTTTCTGTTAACACCCTTGAGTCATGTGCCACCCCTTCCCAACCAGCCCATATAAAAGTGAAAACCATATTAAAGTCGCATATGGCTAGAACATTTTGGTAACATTCACCCCTTCCTCTTCCTCTATATCGTACTTGCTGATCAGGGGGTACGACAACATGAATAAGCGTACCATCTAATGCATCTAATGCACCCACTGCACCCTACAAAAAAAAAAGAAAAGAAAAGAACACAACCACATAATTTACAATTGGATACTAAATTACGCCTATAAGCATTTTCGTGTAACAAAATCTAACTTTGTATTTATACCTGAAACACGTGTCTGAGCCGACGATGGTGCCGAATTTGATTGGCATTAGGATTATATGTGGTAGGAACAATCATTTCCTTTGAAAATTGTAGCATCGCCGATAACACCTCGTGAAAATATCTATGCACTGTATGTGTTGAATGGTTGAATCTTCTTTTGACAAAACGGGTTCTTGTGTTATGGCTCAAAATTACCAAGAACATTGCCATCTTCTCCCGTATGGAAACGTAACGACTGTCCTTTAGCCACCCTCGAGTGCGAAAATGGTCACAAATATTCAAAAACGCTTGTTTGGGCATCCGCAAAATCTCTTGAGAATGAGCAGGATTTCCATTTATTATCTCGTCCAAGTATCCAGCTCCACTAAGCGAAGAATTTGTATCTGGCCTTCTCTTAAAACGTCTTTGTTTCAAAATTTTCATTATGAGAATGGTTGCAACAACTCTTAGGGCATCCTTGTGATTCGTAGTCACCATTATGTCCTATGTGTTTAAGGACAATATAAGCAGACAATAATGTATAGTGGATAATTAGCACAGTAAATGATAAACATGACTATAACGCTCACACATCATAAAGCAACATTATCCAACATCGTAAAGAAAATGGCTATTGTAATGACTAAACGGCATATAAATGTCAAGAATCACGCTACGAAAAGGACACAAAAAAACAAAAAAAAGATAGTTCGTAAACTTCCTACTAGTCCAAAAATCATTCTATGAACGCGTTCCTAATCGAAACACTAAACTAACCAAGGACACTTGACAAAAGTCCTAACTTTTTTCCATTCATTTGTATCCAACTTTTTCTAACTTCTTCTGGTGTTTGACTGAGCATCATCCACTGTTCTCTGTATGCTTTACTTTCACAAAAAATGCTGCATGCAACGATGTATAAGTGGTCAGTCATTTGTAACGTTTGCATCTCATTTAAAATACGGTTGCACTCCTCCATGCCTGGCCCTTCTGATTTCTCCAAAGTTTTAAGAACCGCAACTAATTGGTCATCAAGCTTATCAGATTTGTCCTTCTTATGGCGTTTGACTTTTGATTTCGGTACATCCGTTTCCAAATCAAATGTAGGAGGCACATCAGAGTCGTCGTCTACAAGTATCTGAGATGATGACCCACCATCGATAGGCAACCCATCCTTTGATGGACCCCAAGCATCCTTCCCAGTTGCTCCAATACCGTTAAATAATGCTTTCATCTCATTTGCATACTGTAGTCCAGCATATCGAAATTGTTTCGCATCTGGATTTGCCTGTCGTACAATGTGTTTAAAATTTAGTTACACATAAATAATTTTTCATATTTCTATAAATATATATTAGGGTTAACAAAATTGTACCTTTATGTAGTCATCCCATTCATCTGGGCTCCAGTTCACAGTGTTTGTCATGGGATCGTAACCATTTCCAGTCTTTTCAATTAATTTCGACCATACACCATATTTTTGTTTCAAATAATTCCACTGGTTTTTTAGTTGTTTTTGATTAAGGACAATACCCTTTTTCTCCTTCATTTTTTTAATTAGAGCATCCCATGACGCCTTCTTCAAACTACCTCCAGATTTTCCACCTTCCGCTACTTCTACAAGGCATGCATCTATGAAAAAATTATATAGTTCTGGATCCTTCCAGTTTGCTCTAGAACCGTCACCAGAAGCCATTCCTATACAAGTATTATAACATTAGTAGTAGTAGCAATAGTATTATGGTTTACAAGAAATATTGCTCATACATTTTTCAAGGGGAAAAAATAATCAAAAAATGATACCGCTGTTTTTATACACTTATCATACAATAAACATGGTGCCCAGTCTCTTTCAATAACAAGTATTCAATAATGTTGCTTCGAAATTTGTTGCTTTTGTTTGCTAACAACAGTAAATACTATTATTAATGTTGCAGCGTGCATGCATGAAGATTGGGTAGTGAATGTTTTGTTCAAGGATCTATTAATTCCAAAAGACAGAAGAATATAGGAGACAACAAAGCTGCCCATTGTCCTACGTACCAAACGCCAAAACCTCTATGACAACTCTGCGTAGACAAAATTTAGTAGCTAAAACAAAGAGCAAAGGAAGGAGTCACCATAGGTAGATTGCCTGCCACGTGATGTCAATAGGCCAGTGCACACCCCACCACTTTAGCCTAACGGGATTGTAGAAGCAAGAGAACTATCCTGAAGCTCCTTAGGCATTTGAGCACTGTAGTAAAACTACTAGAAATCCTTGGGCATCACACCTTTAAGGTAGAAAGGTTGCAAAGAAATTTGAGCCAAACCATAAAAGACAACAAATAGGGAGGAGCTGGTATTCAATTCATAGCATTTTGGTATAGCTAGCTTCATATTTGCATGTCAACAAGCTCCTAAGGTGGAACGAATACAGGTATTTGCTAAGACACTCCCTTTGCTTTCCCTCAAAATGAAATTACAGCCATTAGTGAAGCTTTGTCTATCTTGTTGGAGTCTCCATCTGGATGCCGTGATTCATATGAAACTACTCTCTGTTTTTCACTCCCCCTCAGGCACTTCTTAGTGCATACAATTGCATACTTGTCGAAAAAAGAAAAGCAAGATTCTGTATATGAGTTTCTCTTGAGGCTATGCTATAGCCTATTTTTCTTAGGCTTTTTGCAGTGCTTGGATAATCAGGTTTTGTGTTGACTCTGGTTAGGTCCCCTTCTTGTTCGACCACCCCTTCACAGGTAACTCGCCGGCCAACGAGTTATTGTACAGCTCAATCTGCACAACGCTCGTCAACCCGGTGAGCGAACTGGGTACCTGCCCGTACAGGCCGTTTATCGCCAAGTCGAGATCCTTCCCAATCATACCACAGGGCTCCCCACCGTACATAGATAGATATACAAGATGTACAAGAAATTTGATGGCATTTACATAGATAGATATACAAGATGCAAATCGCACTGCCATATGCAAGGTCGGTCCAAACAATATCAGAAAATCGATCCAATATGAAGAGGCAGGAAAATCGATCCAATATGAATTGGGAAAAAAAAGCCCTAATTACATTCACAAATCAAGCGACACCTATGTAATGAAACACCGTGAAATCACGCACCTTTAGTACCGTGAAAAGAGAAGAAGAGGCGGCAAATCAGCAAGGAAGAAGAAGAAGATGAAGCGGCAGCGGCACAGCAACGAGCAGGTGAAAACGGGAAGAAGATGAGGCAGTTGGGGCAAAGCTGTCCTTTATTGGCAAAATCTTTTAATCCCAAATCATTGACCGTGTTCAATGATAAGTGATAAGTCATTATGGGTGACTTAAAATATTGGTCTTCAATTAACATATCACTTATTATTTTAAGTAATAAAAAAAAATACGTTATCAAACGCACTTAATTTGAAATCACTGAAAATTTTCAGTTTTAAGTGCTGAACGGTGTTATCAAACACACCCTAAGTTGCACCTGAGGATGTCCATAAACAAAATCAAGGTAAACTAATCCCCCACCAGGAATTTGGAAAGAGGTTAAAATAAGATTTTTAACTCCCATGACGACATTCAAAGATGTAGAAGATTGCTATATCCTAACCAAAGACCAGCACTAGCATTAAGAGAATCAACTCCAACAAACTCCATAAACCCCAATCATCTGAACAAAACGACTACTTTAGCAAAAGCCATCTTAGTTTCCATCAAGAAAACTACATCAGGCCATTGCACACGGATCAAATGAAAATTTGCATGAACTGTGGTGGATTGACTCAGGCCACCACAGTTCCGGCTTAGAACATTCATGAATCAAACCATGGTTGGTGAGGCCCAACCAACAAAGCTATTTGCGTAAGTTCAGTAAACCCTTTCAATGATATAGGCAGCTCAGATACACTAGCATCAATTTCCATAGGATTTAACCCGTCCAAACCCAAACCCATTAACCCCACGACAAGTTCACCAAGAATTCCAACGTATAACCAATTACAAGATTCAAGCAGAGGCAAAGGACCAAATCAAGGAACAGAAAATGGAATAGCAACAAGGTTGGGGAACAAACGTGGTGGTTGATCAATAGCCAAAGGAGAGGGAGATTTGAATTTCTTGAATAGAAATTCCTCATCTACAGTGTTTCCAAAAGAGTCACGATCTCATTTCTGTGAGCCCGATGAAGAGGATGAATAACACTCAATATCTTGAGACTTAGTATCTTATATTGATTCAAAGAGGAAATTCTAAAGTAATGGTAGCGGTAGCTTTATCATCAAAGGAAAACTCCATGAAATGACCTCGAAACAATCTCAAACAAGCATCCACCTTGAGGTTAATTGAGGGCTGTAAATCTTCCATCGTCGAATCCTCAGAATCAGAAGGTACAACAATGCGAAGAACCAAACTGAGACTACCCGGCACCACCTCCGGTGTAACAAGAGTCACCGATGAGGAATCCACCAGAGGAGAGTTATCAGATGCCATAAGAGGAGAAGACTCCATGTGTACACTGTCAATACCAGATGGGCCAGCTTCATAATCATTTGAATCCAAGGATATTTGGTACCATATTTATTCATAAGTCCAATTTTGGGATGAGAAAAATCAGTAGTCAGCTTTGTTGAATCAGCCGGTCCGAATCCTCTAAGGCCCGTAGCATATTAGAAGAAGAGGCCCTCTTGACCACGCGATAGTAGGCGGATGAGCTGAGTGGCCGGACAAATGACTGGTGGCAGAAAAAGTCAACATTGGAGCACATACAATCAAACTCTTTTTGATCACCGGCGAAATCAGATTTCCCAACACCTACACATGACAATGCCTGGAATCACCATCTAGGGACAAGAAGTCCCCACTCCCCAGACGACCTCGTTCCGGAAGCATTAGTATATTCTATATTATCAAGGGCTCACCGGAGAAGACAAACCATGGGATATATAAAAGTCTTCCACATCATGACTACTTGCAGTAGCATTGGAGTAATTGTCCATGTCGATTTTTACAACATCGTCATGTTCTGGTTCAATCCGAATGCGACTATTTCTATTCCAATTAGAATTGGCAAAAGCCCTCAATTCTCGGGTAAACAAAGGCTTGTGTGCCTGAGAATATAACCGATTGTTACCCGGTTGAGGATATCGATTCAACACCACCTCAACCCATCTTTGAGCATACACAAGAGAAAAGCTACACAGACTATTCACATGCCCTATTACACCACATCAATAACAAGCCCGCAAGACTTTCTCGTAGGCAGCCCAAACCCATGTTCTATTTTCTTCAGTGGTTGGCACATACAATTCGGCCACCAATGGTTCATCTACAACAACCTTAACTGATACCCGAAAGTGATCTTTTCAAACCTGTCCAACTTCATACCAGTCCACAGCCAAAACTTCACCAAAGTGACCACCAAAACTGAGAGCAAACTCATAGGAGAAATACTCTGCAGGCACATCATTGAACCGCACGCAGAGATTAACAGTGGAAAAATCTGACCTGGGAACACACCCAAAATGGTTGCCAACAAATTAAGATCAGCAGCGCGCGGTCCATTGATATTCCAAAGACCCTTTGCTAAAAGGCACTCCAAATCAACTGGATCAGTATAATGAAAAGCATAAAAAAACACCCGCAAGTTCCAACCGTGCCTAACAGACGCCATTACAGATTAACTGCACTTTGAACCAAATGAAGAGTAAATACCCTCTGATCAACAAATTTACCAACTAGAGTGTTCTTCCATTCTGCAATTTGAGAAAAAAAATCTGATCTTGATCCTAACAAGAGCAAGATTACCACAACACTCCAAAAATAGGAACCTCATCCAGGTTAGAGGATTCAATGCTGGATATCGACATGAAACCGTCACCAAACCAATGACGTTGTACCAAAACCACCTTCGGATTCTTAGACAAGCAAAATAACATATGTTCTTCAAATTGTGAGGAAGACTATATCCAACCATTATGCAAGCTAATCAATGCTTAGTAAAAAAAACTGAAGGAATCTCTGGTTATGGCAATCAATACTTTTTAGGGGGAAAGCAGCATTAAGCGGATGTATAGCAAACTGTACTTTTATAGCAGGTTGTTTTGTATTCAACATAACTAGAATGTATATTTATTGACAAAATAAGATGTGCCCTCAAGTGACTAATCAAGTTTGCTACTTTTTAGGAAGGGTCTGATGCAACGGGTTTAATAATAAAATATTATCATTAAAGTTTTTTGTGCTAATATTAAAACTTAAAGTAATACTCTCTCCGTTCTTAAAAGATCGATCCATTTGACTTTGCATGTATATTAAGGATTTAGGTTATATATTGTGTGTCTTCCTCATTTTATCCTTTAAAGAGAGGAGGGAAGAGAGTTGGCCATGATAGAGAAAATTGGTTGGTAGAGTGTTACATGTGGAGAGAGAAATAGAATAAAAAAATATAAATTGGTGGGGAGAGAAAATGAGTTGGTAGAGAATTAAATGTGATGATAGAAATAGAATATAAAAATATATAAAAGGGTAAATATGTAAAAATACCTACATAATATTTCCTAATTTGGAAGTGATCAATTTTTGTGGGACGGCCCAAAAAAAAAATATGATCAGTTTTTTTAGGGACAGAGAGAGTAATATTTTGTCGCTAATTTAGTAACATTTTTAGGACAACAAGCGTGATCCTTGTCCGGTACTATTCCCTTAGCAAAAGTAGTTAATGCTGATTTCAGTATCTTAATACCTGGGTGAGAGATCTTCCGGTATTGCTCTCTCATAGGCCATGTTTTGAATAATTTTTTTACATTTTATATAATCGCTTAGTTTCATTTTTGTCTAACATATAGCATTAGAAGTTACTCACGTAAAAAAAATTGTCTGAATGCAAATTTTGCATTAATAATGAAAGTGTTTTTATGTGCCGTGAAATAGCCAGACATAGCATTATAACTTTTTTTAAAGAATTGTACAAGCCAGACAAAATAATAAGGGACTAAAAATAAAAAAAGAAACAACAAAAACGCTATGAACCAAAGAGAACGGAGCCATCCAGATCACTGTCGTGAAGTAGCCACGCGTGTATAAGTATTGTGTTGGCTTGACCTGAAGATGAGACAATGTTCTCGTTCTGGAGGACATCTCGTTCATAAAATCGTAGAGCTTTGTTAAAAAAAAAAAAGTATGAAATAATATTGGAGTAGTTTTGGCTGTCAAGTAATTTGAACTTACCCTTCGAGAAACGCCTGTCATGGAGAGTAGTAACAAAGTGGAGTGCAAGTGTTACGATGCCTATTGCAAAGATAATGATTTGTAGAAAATAACTGACAATATCAAAGTTTTTTAGAAAATAACTGAAAGCGTTGTTAATGTCCTGTACTATAGCAGTAAAAACATTCGTAACGGCATCGGGTAGGACTAGTTGCTTGCCAAAGTGGCCGGTTAATCACCTTGATTTTGAAACAAGAAACTTTCTACTAGAATCTTTCTAATATTTAAAAAATTGAAGTCCATAAACTAGGAATTGACCACCTTTTGCATTAAAAATTTACAATTTATGCTGAACTTTGACGATGTTGTCTTAGAATCATAAATCCACCATTGAGCGCTAAATACATTTAAATATAGGAAAACATTCATATATGTTTGATTCTTACTCGACTTGTAAAAGAATGCTTACAATTCCTATTCGTATATAACAATAATCAAGTATTGGTGAAATTGCTTATAATATTTTGGTTAACATCTTGAACAATAATTTTCAAAGACATTTTAGCCGTTGTATTTAATATTTCATCCGTTTCTGATTAATTGATCAAGTTTAATTTACACGCTTATGTAGAATATGAGTTATATTCTTATGAGTTTTTCATTCTAGCCGGAGAGAGAAGAAGAAAGTGAGTCATCAAAGAGACAAATATGTTGGTAGAATATTAAATACGGAGAGAAAAATAAAATTAAAAAAATAAGAAGGATAAATACTTATAAAATCTTTTTTTAATTTAAAAGTGATTAATTTTTTTAAAACAAATAAAAAATATAATCAAATATTTAGGCACCGATGGAATAAGTTTTACTTATCCTATGAGAGATAGGAGGCAGCTTCTCCACAAGCCAACAAATTTCCTTTACCAAAGGCTCAGTGCCAAAGTTGTTGACCTTTTCATTGGGCTACACAAACTTTGCAAAAGTAATAAAGAAACGTTTGCACTACTCCAAGAAAGCGCAAAGTAGAGGGCAGACTCAGGCGTGAAGAAACGGAAAGCGAGCAGGAAGTTTCAAGGATCCTTCTAGCTTTTCTTCACTCTTCAAAACGTCAACTCTTAACCAGATCCCACTTCAGTGCCTTACTCGCACGCGCAAGGCCAACAGATTTTTAAACGTAAAGGGTATCATCTCGTTCGCTTTAACTTCAACGTTAATCGAAATTAAGTCTTTTACGTAAGTAATCTTAAAGGCGCATCCTCCGCATTAGCCTCATGTATTTAGGAAAATATTTTAAAATTTAAAAAAAAGAACAAACTTCCTTGACTACTAGGTCAATCGCTGGAGTTGATTCCCCTTCTTATTCTTGCATGCAAGTCATCTGACTTTCCCAAGTACAAAACTCTAGCAGTATTTTGTCCGTAGAGTTTCTTAACTTTCTACCACCATTGTAAGACACAAATGACACACGGTAGACCTTGAAAATATGCAAACACATTTTACTCTTTTATGGGAACCTTCATGTTTCCATTTAATGTAGAAGAGTGTGCTTGGTGCACAATCACATTTACTTGTTAATTGTTACGGGATATCACCCACATGCGATGCCTGTGCAATAGAATTTGTATTTTTTGGGTTAAATACACGTAGGTACCCTAAAATTACCACAAAGTTTCACTTGAGGGTCCCACAGTTTAATTTTTACACATAAAGACATGTAACTCCAAATTTGTGACAAGTAAGTACATCCGTCCAAATTCCTAACGATCCATATTTTTCCAACAGGGGCAATTTTGGGTTTCCAAGCCACAACGCCGGCAAATGCCTCCTGCAAACCATGTCGGCAATTTTCCTTGTAGCTGCCCACTCATGGCCAACACCGCTGGCAACACCGTCCGGTTACCACACTGGCAATTGTCCCTGCCATCACTCCCCCATCACCACGGTCCACCGCCGACCAACACCGTCCGGCGACCAACACCACGATCCACCCACGACCAATATCGCTCTCCCATCACCACGATCCACCATCGACCAAAACCGTCCGAAGACCCCGCCGGCAGTGGCCTTGCCACCGCTATCCCCATTACGATGACCAACCGTCGGCCACAACCCAGCAGCACACTTCCAGTCGCTAGCCACCACCAATCATGCTAACCCACCAATAGCCACCGTCGGCAAACTAAATCAGTCCAGATCTCGGCAAACCCATGACCACCAACCGCCACAGACCCTTACCGGCAAACCCACGACCACCCAAAACCTTACCTGCAAACCTGCGACCACGACCATGACCATCATAACCTTACCTACAATCCGGTTCTTTATTCTTCCACCGCCGGCAGACCCTCCGGCAACGACCACCCAACTGCTCAGCACCCTCTGGCAAAGACCACCCATTGTTCGCCGCCGGTTCGAATCCTACGCCAATTTTGTCCATTTTTTGCGTCTCTCTATCTCACGATACAAT